>JBBPBX010008103.1:0-19484 GCA_038048925.1 Garcialebias charrua
ATAATGCCAGACTCAGTAAGTGTTTAAATACCTTACAACCGCATTATTCTATTACAGTCTCGAAAAAGAATTTTGGAAAGACTTGCTTGTTTTTTCTGGGACATGGCTCCAGAGAAAGGAAAGCGAAAGCCGAGATTTCCGAAAAAGGCTAGCAGGACGGCGAGCCCAACCTCGCGCCCCTGCCCCAGCGGCTGCGGTTTTTCCCTCTCTGCGACAGACACCCACGAGGCCTGTCCTGTCTGCCTA
The DNA here is from genome assembly GCA_038048925.1 of Garcialebias charrua. Lineage (NCBI taxonomy): Eukaryota > Metazoa > Chordata > Actinopteri > Cyprinodontiformes > Rivulidae > Garcialebias > Garcialebias charrua. The sequence goes on from JBBPBX010008103.1 coordinate 247, forward strand.
GGAATGCTGCACGTCAAAAATGGCGCTCCTGCCCACACTGCTGCCAGATGCTGGAGGCGGTGAGGAGGCACCGGGTGGACTTTGTGGCCAAAGCCATGGACGCAGCTGCGGCGCCAACAGACCCGGACCTCACTGAGACTCTCACTCCCACGCCGGCTCTCAAGAGCATGGTTTTGGAGGACAATACTCGAGTCGAATGGGGCGACCTCTCTCACATCCCGGCGCCTGTGCTCCCGGAGACTGACACTTCGATCCCCGCTCTGTTCGACTTGTGCCGCAGAGCGGCGGACGCGTTGCAGATCCCGTGGCCCGAACCTCCACCCCGTCAACAAGTCAAGAGGCAGGAAATTATTTTTACGCTAAGCAGCAATCTACAACGAGGCACAGGATGCCCATCTTCCCGGATTTCCTCACGGAGCTGACTCGCACCTGGACTGAACCCAGAGCTCTTATGCTGCTCCCACTCTCACAGTTCCTTGACGTGGCTGGAATGGGGGCAGCAGGAATAGCCAACGTGCCGCAAATAGAGGACACGCTTGCATCTCATTTGGCCCTCAGGTCTTCTGGAACAAAACCGACTCTGCCCAGTAAAGCCTGTCGAGCCTCAGCTACTCAGCTCGAGAAATGCTACAGGGCTCGGGGCCTCAATGAACGCGTCCACGATGATGCAGGCGTACCTGGCTGAAAAACTACAGGAGCTCCAGGTGACGACAGACAAGTAGGCTGCCACCGAAGTGCTGGAGGAAGCCCGCAGGGCAACAGACTTTGTGCTCCGCATGATGGGGACTGCAGCCATTGCACAGGGCAGATGCATGGCTGAGGTGGTCATTGCCCAACGTCATCTGTGGATGACTCTAACAGACCTCCCGGAGGGACAACGGATTCATTTTCTGCACCACTCGATAGAACCGACGGGACTGTTTGGAAAGGCTCTGGACCGGATTCAGACAAGGCTTGAACAGAGGCGCAAACAGGCTGAGGCCCTCCGGGAAGGCATGCCCAGGAGAGCTTTTGCCCCCTCCCAGGGAGACAGCTGGGAACAGGCCCGTGCAGCCTCGGCACCGCTCAACCACACGTAATCCGCCGCAAAAGAGACCGGCGTACGAGGGGGAGCACCGGCAAAGACCCCCACCGGGTCCGCCACAAGCCAGTCATTCCTGGAATAGGAACAGGTTCGTTCCCCGCCAGACGGTCCAACAGAGGACCTCATCGGCAAATTGGGACACAAGACAGAAACATGCCTGATGAAACGGGCCCTCTGCGCACCTTTACAGGCTCGCTCGCTCACGTGGTACGGGAGCTGAATTTTACATGTCCAGACTTTATTTGTAAAAAGGTACAAAAAGCTGGTGACTTTGATGTATGCACAAAACATGTTTGTTCTGCTGTGAGTGACATAAAGTCAGAAATGTTGTTGCACAAAAACACGAATAAAAACTCAAAGAACAGCTTCACCCTGTTTCTTGACTCAAAAAAAAAAAACACAGCAACATCAACAACACAGCTCCCCTCTGATACCGATCGCTATAAAGGGTGGGGGGCTGTCCCTCCCCTTCTCTCGCGGCTCATGGGGTACTAGCTCAGACAATAAACCCCAGCAGGTGGCCTCAGACAGACCCAGAGGTGTCTGCAAACAGGTACACCGACTCTCATGGGGCCAGGTGAGGGGGGTCACATCTTCCAACCCGTGACGGGGGGCCACGACAGAGGCCCACAGGGCCGGGCCAGACTCACATGCTAACAAAGGAGACGGTGATGACGTTGCAGGGTTTGTAAAAAAACATTACAAAACAGGAAATGCACCAGGGCTGGATCAGTTTCCTCTTCCCCATGCTCAAAAAGTTCTGGACTTTATGTAATCAGCCAAGCTTATAGGTGCTCAGCAGAAGAAGGTGTTTTGTGCAGTTTTACATCCTTACGCTGAAACTAACTTTTCATCTTACACGGACAGCAGACCGTGCACAAGCAGTGAACCTGCAACATGTGACAGTGCTAATTGCACTGAATCAGCTCTGCTTTTAAATGGCATCCCCTCATCAGGAGAGACACAGCTCCCTGGAGTTTTACCAAGCTCCAGAGTAATGGTGGGGCCGGAGGCTTGTGAACCAGACCCGGTCATGGAACGGACTAGAATCAGGAGGTCTGTTCGCACACAAAACCTGTACTCCCTCCGTGCCATGCCTCTCCCTAAAAGGAGAAAAAGCAAGCGTTCTGGCCCACGTTTATCCAACAGGGACAGTGCGCTGCTCCTATCCCCCAGCACTCCCCGTCCGGGTGGTGTGGGAACACATTTACAAGAAGGTCCCCTCCCTAATATAACTGGCCCCCAAGGGTTCACGGGGCCCAGGGCCCTTGGAGGTGGGCTGCATCTGCTCCTCTTCAGGGACCTGCTGCATCGCCAACAAGAACAGCCTCTCTGCTTACGCCCAGGACTGTGGCAACCTACAGCTTGGCTGCTGAAAAGAACAAGCTGATGGCCTCAGGCCTCCATAGCAATGTGGTAAATACCATACAAGGGGCAAGGGCTGTGTCAACACAGGCTCTCTATGCTCGTAAATAGTGTGTTTTTGAAGCTTGGTGCATGGAAAGGAATATTGTTTCTTATTCCTGTGACCTGGTCCAGCTTCTTACCTTTCTACAGGACTTGCTGGAGAAAGGCCGTTCCTTTTCCATAATGAAGGTGTTTCTGTCAGCCATCTCAGCATGCCATGAGGGTTGGGGGGGCAAGACGCCCGGTGCACACCCTCTCATGATAAGGTTCATGAAGGGCGTACTGAGGAAGAGACCCCCCAGCATGACCTTGACCCCTGAGTGGGATCTCCAATTAGTCCTGAGTGCTCTCTGTGAGCCCCCATTTGAACCATTAAGCAATATTAAGATATATTTGCTATCTTATAAGACCGCTTTACTCTTGGCTCTTTGCTCGGCGAAACGTGTGGGTGACCTCCATGCTTTGTCTGTGCACCCAATGTGTACCAGGTTTGCCCCTGACGGGTCAAAGGTCACCCTAAGGCCTAACCCTGCATATGTCCCAAAGGTCCTGACTCTGAATCCCAGAAGTTTGGACTTTGAACTCTCTTCTTTCCTCCTGCTCCTGTCCTCACTCAGGAACAGAAAAAACTGAGGGCACTCTGCCCTGTTAGGGCCTTAAGTGCTTACATTGAGAAAACAGCTGATTGGAGGAAAACAAACCAACTGTTTGTGTGTTTTGCAGCCCCAGCTACTGGCAGGGCCCTGTCAAAGCAACACCTCTCACACTGGGTGACTGAGGCCATTAAGAGGGCGTACAGTAGCAAAGGTCAACAGGTGCCCTCTGGGGTACGTGCCCATTCTACTCGAGGCTTGGCCACCTCGTGGTCACTGTTCAAGGGTGTGCCAGTTGCAGACATCTGTGCGGCTGCGAACTGGAGCTCAACAAACACGTTTGCAAAACATTACAGTTTGGACGTTACTGCGTGTGACGTCACTCAGGCTGTCCTCTCTAACACACAGTAGAGAGCGGCCAAGTGATGCCTAATGTATAAAGGCAGATGTTCACACAAGCATGCATTTTACTGAGCATTTCAAGGGCGTGAATGAATTACGTTCCCATAGCAATAGTGTTGCACCGAGTGACTGACTGAAAAGGGAACTGAAAGTTATGCACCATAACTCTAGCCTGGCCCTCACCTTCCTGCACAGCTCTGCTCAATTCTCATTTCCCTTCACTGCTCAGTCTGGGACTTCTCCCATAGACAACTATTTCTCGGCTGATTTTTGATCGGACCAATCAGAGAACAGAAGGGGCGGAGTTTTTGGCCCCTAACCCACGCCCCCACCTGTCCCAGCGCGCAGCCAGCGAGCAGCCGCATGTTCTCATTCAAAGCGATGCAAAGCGATGCAGGACTGTTTTATATGTGACACAAATGTATTAATTTCCCCTTCTTAATCCCTTATCTGGAGTTTTCTTTTGTTTTTTTGGCCAAAAGTCAAGTGATCGCTCCCTCCTCCCTCCTCCTCCTCCTCCTCTCCCTCCGCTATGAGGAAATGCCTCAGGTTGTCACGAGAGAATTAAACTAGGGTTTTACGTTGCTGCCCGAGTCCCATCAGATTTTCTGGTCTTCTGGTGTGCTGGACCAGCGATCCATGGTTTTATTTTATTTTTTTAGAACGTTTTATTAACATATAAACACAGAATATGCAGCGGCAGGCTGCAGCGAGAGAAAATGCTGCAGGAGGCGGAGCACATGTCAAATTCAGCAGACCACGGGGGAGCAGCCATGTATGGCTCTGAGGGGGAGGGAGCAGAATGCTTTTCCCTGTTCAAAAATTTTCTAAGATCCAATGGTTTTGTTCCTCAACAGAGGCCACGCCTCCAGCAAGAATCGGTTCTCTATGGAGAAAGTTCAGACCCTAGTACAAAGCGAAGTGAAGGACAAGGGTCTGGTTTTAACCAGGCTACCATACCTCATGTTCCCCGAAGGAAGGGAACGAGGTGCAACACAGTTGGCCCTTTCAATGCTGAAGCTCGGTGAAGTGCATTTTGGAGAAAGTAGGATGGGCGTCCGCATCTTAAGTACCCAGAGGGCGGGGTCTCTGGGGTGATGCTGACGCCCCCTGCTGTTAAGGCAAGATTTTATTCCTTCAGGTAATCGCGCGGGGGAGCAATTTCCCATAGCAATAGTGTTGCACCTCGTTCCCTTCCTTCAGGGAACATGAGTTATGGTGCATAACTTTCAGTTTCTATTGTAATAAGCCTGGACATTTATAACTTCCTGCCCTACTCATTTAAAAGGAACAACCCACCAGTAACGCAGGGTATACTGGTGGTTCATCTTCATACCTGATTACTGTTACCTGAAGTCATCTGTGTGCATAAAAACATATCCATACAGGCCTTGATGGGCAAGATTTGACTGAACAACAGCAGTTACCCATTTATATTCTTCCAAAACCCCTCACAGTCGCTCTTAATAGACAAAACTTTGCCTCTATCACACATTGGACTGGATTGTGGCAATTTCTAGTATTTTCAAAAGGTGAGCTTTTCATTTTTATCTTACTTTTTTATGTTTACAGCTAAGATAAAGCCCTTTTACTTCCCCCTCTGACTGTACCATTAACCTTCTGGTTTGAGCACCAGTACTTACCAGTCCTCCATACAAATTGTCCAACCCTGAATGAAGGACCTAGAGGCAATACATTAAGGAATCACTCTCTGCAAGTTGTCTGTTGACTTTTCCTCTCTGCAGTTCTTTTTTTTAAATAGAAGAATATGTCCCCTTGGCCCTGTATGGACTAGGTCTACAAATACTGTACTCTTGACTTTACCACTGATAGATAGTGTTCAAACAACTTCACTCTACCCAGGTCTTCTCTAAGCTGGATCTTCACAACTCATGCATGGGAACAAATGGAAAACTGCATTCAGGGCATCCCTGGCCCATTTTGAGTATCTGGTGATACCCTTCAGTCTTACCAAAACCCCTGCAGTTTTCCCAAGAAACATTCTGAGTGATTTTCTCAACATGTTCATGTTCATTGGTGACATTTTCATATTCTTGAAGGCCTACTGCTGCCTCCCATAACAATCTTAAATGGTTTGCCAACTTTTACCACCAATTCATATCACCATATCACCAATTCACAACTACAGCCAGACTGCAGCCTTCCTAAACAAACCCACTTCTACAAAGCATCCATTCTCCTGGTCAGTCAAAGTTGAGAAGGCATGTCTGAACCTTAAATCACTTCATGTTGGACCCTGTCGTTACTCACCAGGATCTGCCAAAAGGTTTTAGTTGAAGTTGATGCCTCTGATGTTAGTGTCAGAGCTATTCTTTCTCAACAACTAAACACAGATGGAAAAATATTTTCATGTGCATTATTTTCTCGCCAATTGTCATGAATCTACAATGTTAGAAGCTGAAAACTCTTGGGAGTTAAGATGACTCTTGAAGAATAGATGCACTGGTTAGCTAAACACCTGTTCATCAGATGGCCATATAATTAGAAATTTGCTTACATCCAATCAGCTAAATGTTCCAACCTTTTTCAGGCCAGAAAGTCGTTGCTTTTGCTCATTTCAATTGGATTGGGAAAACTGAGACAGGGCATTGGATTTAATACTGTGTGTGATGTGGGTAGGTAAGTGATGATATAATCACTACCACCTCACATCTAGAATTATTAAATCCAATGCACTGTCTCTATGCCCTTTTTCCAATCATATGTGCTTAAGACTTTTGAGAGCATCTTCCCTCTGTGATGCACCATTTGAATGCAAACCACAGAACAAGGTCCTAGAACAGAACTGCCCTATCCCCAATCTCTCCAGCAGTTGTCTAAAATCTTGGAATGGGTCTACTCTACCAAAATCACCCATCACCCTAGTATGAATCACACCCTGAAATTTCTCTGAAGGATCTTTTGGTGACCTACAATGAATCATGATGCCCAATATTATGTGTCACCCTGTTCTATTTTAGCTTATAGGAAGGGTGGAAACCATGTTCCATCAAGTTTTCAAAAACCCTTCTCTAGTCCCAGCTGTCCTTGCTCTTACATCTTTGCAAACACTGAGATTGATACCTCTTTCAGCTGGAAACACAATGGTTCTGACTATAGTAGACTGGTTCTCCAATGGTGCACTTCATGGTGCATAAATACTTGGGTGTACACATTAATGATAACCTCAGCTGTAGCAACAACACCACCAGCCTGATCAAGAAAGGTCATCAGAGACTCTACTTCCTCAGACGGCTGAGACGAGCTGGTCTGAGCAGCCCAGTTCTCACCTCGTTCTACAGGTGTGCAGTGGAGAGCGTCCTGTGCTCCAGCATCAACGTGTGGCATGGAGGCTGCACAGTTGAAGAGAGGAAAGCTCTACAGAGAGTGGTGAAGGCTGCACAGAAGTCTGTTGGAGTCAGTCTCCCCACCATCACAGACATTTACACCTCCAGATGCAGGAAAAGAGCCACCTGCATCATGAAAGACCTCACTCATCCAGCACACTCACTCTTTGCCCCACTCCCCTCAGGACGGAGGTTGAGGAGCATCAAGTGTAGAACCACTAGACTGAGGAACAGCTTCTACCCTGAGGCTGTTAGACTCATGAATAAATTAAAATAAAATAAAAAATAAACACTGCAAAATATCATATCATGCTGATGCTGATCTGTTTTCTTGTTGCTGTGTTTATCTGTGTTCATCTGTGACCATCTGCTCATACAAACTCATGTTCGTGCTGCTGTTTATTCCCACTATATTAGGCTTAGTGTATTACTAGTTGATGTTTTTCTTAGTTAATTCTAGATGTTATTACTGTTTTTCTATTGCATTTGTTGTTGGATGTAACTGGGACCCCGTGTACATAATCTCGTTTTCATCACATGTACCACATGCGGTGCAAATGACAATAAAGACTCTCTGACTCTGGTACCTTTGCTCAAACTCCCTGCTGCCTTGGAATTGCCCGATTATTGATTATGTGTGTTTTTGTAATTTATGGTATTCCTTGTCATTTGCAACTGTGCTCCACCATTCATATCTCAAATCTGGACGACATTTTGCAGTACTCTGGTAGCCTCTGACTGTTTTCTTGGTCCAATCCTCAGTCAAACAGCCAAATCCAGCACCTTAACCAGAATGTTGACTTTGCACTCAAATGGGTCATCAATATGCCTTCTTCCAGTTGTACTCACCTTGCCTATAACATGACCAAAACATCCTAATGTATTCTGCCAAAGGCCTTTTTTGCCTTTAAGGTCTTCCCGAGTTACTTACCTCCATTTTATCCCATTCAGCAAACTAAAGTTGCCATCCCTTCAGTACAGTGTCACTTTTGCCACTGCTGCCAGGTGTGGTACTAAACCTAAGTTGCCAGAGTTGCCAAGTGGTCTCCAGCTACAAGTACTTGGTGTGCACCTGAATGACAACCTCAGCTGGGGCAACAACTCGACCAGCCTTATCAAGAAAGTACAGTACATCAGAAACTCTCCTCAGGCGGCTGAGGCGAGCTGGACGGAAGCTCAGTCCTCACATCCTTCTACAGATGTGCAGTTTAGAGCATCCTGTGCTCCAGCATCAATGTGTGGCATTCATTCAACCTTTATTTAGTCGGGTAAATCTTATTGAGCCTCGAGGGCTCATTTACGAAAGCGACCTGCTACAAACTAAAGAATGATGAACAGCAATGATACAATTACATTAAACAATAAACAAAAGAAAAAGAAAAAGTAGCAAAAACTAGCAAAAACATTATAAGGTAGATGTACAAAATCAAAGACAGGAACATATCTGCATTGGTTTCTGCCAGGATTCCAACAGACTCTTAAAATCATTTAGAGAGGTCAGGGCCGAGAGCTTCAGATCTTTTTGTAAGATATTCCATGAAGCAGGAGCAGAGTAGGAGAAGGCCCTTTTTCCAAGTTCAGTCCTCACTGACGGAACACTGCAGGTGATCATGTCCTGAGAGCGCACACTGTAGCTGCACTCACACAAAGACATGTAGGAGGAGATGTATGAGGGCAGCACACCAAGAAGTGATTTGAAGATGAAAATATACCAATGGAAGAGTCTGCGTGAGGTTAATGATGTCCAATTAACCAGTGAATACAGGGTGCAGTGGTGGGTACGATAATCACAACCAGTTATGAATCTTAGTGCACCATGATAGACAACATCCAACATCCGCAGGGTGCTTGTAGGAGCATTCATGTAGAGAATGTCACCGTAATCAATGGAGGGCAGGAAAGTCACAGATACAAGGCGTTTCCTAGCATTCAGTGTTAGACATGATTTATTTCTGAAAAAGAAACCCAGTTTAACTTTCAGTTTCTTCACTAGGTTTTCCACGTGGAGTTTAAAAGAGAGATGCGAATCGACCAGGATACCCAGATATTTATAGGAATCAACAAACTCAATAGGGACACCATCCATCCATCCATCTTCTTCCGCTTATCCGGGGTCGGGTCGCGGGGGTAGCAGCCTAAGTAGGGAGGCCCAGACTTCCCTCTCCCCAGCCACTTGGAGCAGTTCCTCCGGGGGAATCCCAAGGCGTTCCCAGGCCAGCCGAGAAACATAGTCCCTCCAGCGCGTCCTGGGTCTTCCTCTGGGTCTCCTCCCGGTGGGACGTGCCCGGAACACCTCACCAGGGAGGCGTCCAGGAGGCATCCTAACCAGATGCCCGAGCCACCTCAACTGGCTCCTCTCGATGTGGAGAAGCAGCGGCTCTACTCCGAGTCCCTCCCGGATGACTGAGCTTCTCACCCTATCTCTAAGGGAGAGTCCAGCCACCCTGCGGAGAAAACTCATTTCAGCCGCTTGTATCCGAGATCTTGTTCTTTCGGTCATAACCCAAAGCTCATGACCATAGATGAGGGTGGGAACGTAGATCGATCGGTAAATTGAGAGCTTTGCCTTTTGACTCAGCTCTCTCTTCACCACGACAGACCGGTACAGCGCCCGCTTCACTGCGGACGCTGCACCTATCCGCCTATCGATCTCACGCTCCAGTTTTCCCTCATTCGTGAACAAGATCCCGAGATACTTAAACTCCTCCACTTGGGGCAGGACCTCCTCCCCGACCCGGAGAGGGCATGCTACCCTTTTCCGGCTCAAGACCATGGCCTCGGATTTGGAGGAACTGATCCTCATCCCGGCCGCATCACACTCGGCTGCAAACCGCTCCAGTGAAAGTTGTAAATCACGAACTGATGAAGCCAGTAGGACCACATCATCTGCAAAAAACAGAGAAGCGATTCTAAGGTCACCAAAACGGATCCTCTCAACACCTTGGCTGCGCCTAGAAATTCTGTCCATAAAAGTTATGAACAGAATCGGTGACAAAGGGCAACCTTGGCGGAGTCCAACTCTCACCGGAAACGAGCCTGACTTACTGCCGGCAATGCGGACCAAGCTCTGACACCGGTCGTACAGGGACCTAACAGCCCTTATCAAAGGGCCTGGTACCCCATACTCCCGGAGTACCCCCCACAGAACCCCCCGAGGGACGCGGTCGAATGCCTTCTCCAAGTCCACAAAACACATGTAAACTGGTTGGGCAAACTCCCACGCACCCTCCAGGACCCTGCTGAGGGTGTAGAGCTGGTCCAGTGTTCCACGACCAGGACGAAAACCACACTGCTCCTCCTGAATCCGAGGTTCGACTATCCGACGGACCCTCCTCTCCAGAACCCCTGAATAGACCTTACCAGGGAGGCTTAAGAGTGTGATCCCCCTATAGTTGGAACACACCCTACGGTCCCCCTTTTTAAATAGGGGAACCACCACCCCAGTCTGCCAATCCAAGGGAACTGCCCCCGATGTCCACGCGATATTGCAGAGTCGCGTAAGCCAACACAACCCTACAACATCCAGAGCCCTAAGGAACTCCGGGCGAATCTCATCCACCCCCGGAGCCTTGCCACCGCGGAGCTTTTTAACCACCTCGGCGACCTCAGCACCAGAGATCGGAGAACCCGACCCAAAGTCCCCAGGCTCTGCTTCCTCAGTGGAAGACGTGCCAGTAGGATTGAGGAGGTCTTCGAAGTATTCCGCCCACCGACTCACAACATCCCGAGTTGAGGTCAGTAGCACGCCACCTCCACCATAAATGGTGTTGGTCTCGTACCTCTTTCCCCCCCTGAGACGCCGGATGGTGGACCAGAATCGCCTCGAAGCCGTACGGAAGTCATTCTCCATGGCCTCTCCGAACTCCTCCCACGCCCGAGTTTTTGCCTCAGCAACCACCCGAGCCGCATGCCGCTTGGACTGCCGGTACCTATCAGCTGCTTCCGGGGTCCCACAAGCCAAAAAGGCCCAATAGGACTCCTTCTTCAGCCTGACAGCATCCCTCACTGCCGGTGTCCACCACCGGGTTCGAGGGTTGCCACCACGACAGGCACCAACAACCTTGCGGCCACAGCTCCGATAAGCTGCCTCGACAATAGAGGCGCGGAACACGGCCCACTCGGACTCCATGTCCCCCGCCTCCCTCGGAACGTGTTCAAAGCTCTCCCGGAGGTGGGAGTTAAAGCTCCGTCTTACGGGAGACTCTGCCAGACGTTCCCAGCAGACCCTCACGATACGTTTGGGTCTGCCAGGTCTGACCGGCATCCTCCCCCACCATCGGAGCCAACTCACCACCAGGTAGTGGTCAGTAGACAGCTCCGCCCCTCTCCTCACCCGAGTGTCCAAGACATGCGGCCGCAGATCAGATGAGACGACAACAAAGTCGATCATCGAACTGCGACCTAGGGTGTCCTGGTGCCAAGAGCACATATGGACACCCTTATGCTTAAACATGGTGTTCGTTATGGACAATCCATGACGAGCACAGAAGTCCAATAACAGAACACCACTCTGGTTCAGATCAGGGGGGCCGTTCCTCCCAACCACACCCCTCCAGGTCTCACTGTCATTGCCCACGTGAGCGTTGAAGTCCCCCAGTAGAACAAGGGAGTCCCCAGGAGGCGCACTCTCCAATACCCCCTCCAAGGACTCCAAAAAGGGTGGGTAGTCTGAGCTGCCGTTTGGTGCATAGGCACAAACAACAGTCAGAGCCCGTCCCCCCACACGTAGGCGAAGGGAGGCTACCCTCTCGTTCACCGGGGTGAACCCCAACGTACAGGCACCAAGATGGGGGGCAACCAGTATGCCCACTCCTGCTCGGCGCCTCTCACCAGGGGCAACTCCAGAGTGGAAGAGTGTCCAACCCCTCTCAAGGAAACTGGTTCCAGAGCCAGAGCCATGCGTTGAGGTGAGTCCGACTATTTCTAGTCGGAACCTCTCAACCTCACACACTAGCTCAGGCTCCTTCCCCACCAGAGAGGTGACATTCCATGTCCCAATGGCCAGCTTCTGTAGCCGAGGATCAGACCGCCAGGGTCCCCGCCCTCGGCCGCCACCCATCTCACAATAGGGACACAATTTGAAGATAAAATCAGAGGAGGATCTGCTGGAACCGCCTTCCTATTTGAAAAAAAACATCCCTTTTGTTTTATCAGCATTTAGGACAAGTTTGAGACGGAACAAATCTGACTGGATGATGTCAAAAGCGGATTGCAGTAACTGGAAAGCCTTAGCTACTGTTTTAGCTCGGCAATAAACAACTGTATCATCAGCATAGAAATGTAAGGATGCATCAGGGATGCTCTGACCTACATTAGCTATGTAGATTGTAAAGAGGGTTGGTCCTAAAACTGAGCCTTGTGGTACACCATTTTTAACTGTTAAATAGCTGGAAGAAGTACCGTTATGTTGAACACATTGCCTCCGATTGGAAAGATAATTAGAAAACCAACCGATGGTGTGATCAGAGAAACCGATTTCTGAGAGCTTATGACACAGGATGTTATGATCCACAGTGTCAAAAGCTTTAGACAGGTCTAAGAAAAGTGCAGCACAATAGTCCTTAGCATCCAATGCTTCAACAACATCATTCAGAACCTTCAGAGAAGCAGTTGTTGTGCTGTGTTTTTTCCTGAAACCAGATTGATGGAGAGGTAAGATGTTAAATGAGTCCAGATAATTTTTGATCTGAGAGTTTATCAGTTTTTCTAGAACCTTGGCTAAAATGCAGAGTTTAGAGATCGGTCGATAATTGTTCAGTGAGGTGGGATCACCTCCCTTCAGCAAAGGAAGAACAAAGGCTGTTTTCCAAGCATCCGGAATGGTGTTTTTGATTTTTGGAGGTCTGAGATAAGAAGTAATTACGTTTTGCGGCTTGGCATTGGAGTGTGGCATGGAAGCTGCACTGCTGTAGAAAGAAAAGCTTTGCAGAGAGTGGTGAAGGCTGCACAGAAGACTCTTGCAGTCAGCCTCCCCATGATCACAGACATCTACACCTCCAGATGCAGGGAGGGCCACCTGCATCATGAAGGCCCCCACTCAAAGAGCACACACGCTTTTTGCCTCGCTCCCCTCAGGCAGAAGGTTAAGGAGCATTAAGTGCAGAACCACTAGGCTGAGGAACAGCTTCTACCCTGAGGCTGTTAGACTCATGAATCCCCAGTCAGGATTATCACTGTGAAAATTATTGTGAAATACATCACTGTAATGCAACTTGATTGTTGATATGTGCTGCTGACTATCCATGATGATGATCTCATGCCACTGATTTATTTCATGTTGTTGTGTTCATTCGTCCTCATCTGCTCACACAGAATCATGTTCGTGCTGCTGTTGTTAGGCACATTGTTTTGTTCTATTAGTGCTTAGTATATTCTTAGTTCAGCGTATTTCTTAGTTCATGATGTTTTTCTTTACAATATGTATTTTTGTTGGATGTAACTGGGACCCTGTGTACATAGTTTTGTTCCACCTCATGTACCACATGTGATGTGAATGACAATAAAGACACCTTGACCTTGACAGCAGATCGTAACCAAAGGTGGGCACATGAACGCTAGGGACCGCTAAAGCACTAATCCGCTTACAGTGGACCTAAACTTTTTGTCAGCGTTTTTGTGGTTTGACTAACTTTTATAATTCATAAGCGGATTTGTGCTATTTTTATTTAAAATGCAGTACCGCTAATAACTAATTATCTATCAGTAAAAACGAATAAACTTATTACAGGCTCTTATGCTGGCTCCGTAGCTGCTTGTTTTGCCTTTTTCTCCTCCCTCACCGTAAAGAGCAGAGAGGAGGGAGGGTTGGAGGGGGAGCAGAGGGAGAACAGACACGGATCTACCATGTAGCAAATGATGCCGTTGCTTGGGGTCCCAAATCTGCAGGGGTCCGGCCCCGCCGCGCCCCGGCCAGTCACCTACATCACTAACATTGCTAATGCTTGTTAATGTACATTTAACATAAAAATAATTATAGTTACGATGAAAACGATCTTAAAAACACAATACAAAAACCGGTCGATTTCTGTATTCCCCTACTAAAAATGGACTATTCCATCTTGACATCTTCCGGGTCAGAGGTGAACTCAGGGGCTAATTCTGTGGCTAGCTGCTTGTGCTGGGTACTTGGATAAATCCGCAGAGAACCCCGCTGTTTCAAGCCAAATTAACGCGGCCGGAGGATTTTATTGTGTGTTTTGTGTCGACCACTCGACGGTGAGTCGTTAGTTTTATGTATTTTAGTTACTTTTCATTAAATCTGTTGACTACCTATAGAATCTTGACATCTTCCGGGTCAGAGGTGAACTGGACGCTAACTCTGTGTCCAGCTGGTTGTGCTGGGTTACTAATGGATAAATCCGCAGAGAACCCCGCTGTTTCAAGCCAAATTAACGCGGCCGGAGGATTTTATTGTGTGTTTTGTGTCGACCATTCGACGGTGAGTCGTTAGTTTTATGTATTTGGGTTACTTTTATGTATAAATGCGGTGGCGAAACGCCCGTGTATTTCAGATTTAAAAGTGGTCTTAGGGATTAAAAGATCATTCTTTTTTGTTAATTTCGTGGCCGAATAGAATATATGTACGTAAAGTATTAAATAAATCCTTTGATTTTTGTAATTTCATCCTTTTAGGATCATTTTTGTTACTTTTCAGTTGGCAGTGTAGTGCAAATATTGATAACGCTGCCGGCTATATATAAATATATATATATATATATATATATATATATATATATATATATATATATATATATATATATATATATATATATAATATATAAATATATAAATAGCGGATTAGATTAGCTTCCCCTAATTTTCATAAGACATTTGTGCTTTTGAAATTGTGGACCTAAAGAAATTAATAAGCGTTTTAGAAATTGTGGAAGTAATTTTTTTATTAGCGTTGCCCAGCTTTGATCGTAACCAATTCTAGCTTTTCTGTCTGTTTTGGTTCTTCTCTTAACTTGTTCTGTTTCAGGGTGAGCTTGAGAAGGTGGTGCTGTCATTAATGGCTGCACTTCACACACCTGTGGCTTGTTAATCTGAGGACTCCTGAACACACTCAAGGCTGAGTTAGATCACAACTCTTCATTGGATTGTTCACCAACATATGGTGCAAATAACATCAAACCCTCCTGAGAAAGGTTTTAGTGCAATCTCTTGTTTGGTATGTACCTGTGTTCCTTCAGAGAGCCCTCTGTGTGTTCCTGCAGTTAACCAATAAAGATATTTCTGTCATTTTCTTCTGGTCTTTCCTCATCAAAAAAATGCAAGCTGCTATAGTCTGCCAAACTTTCACCTCCCTCATGTCTGCGTCATAAGACTACAATTACGTAACTTGTCCGAGTAGGATAACACAGACTGATCTCTACACAAACTGGAATCCTACCTAATCCGGAGACCTGTGAAGAGAATTTAAGAAACTACCCCAATCCAACATCTGTCAATATTAACTATTTTCTGGAAAGTATAACTCTGGCTCTATCTTCGCAGCAGACTCAGTTTACTTACTTCCAGTTTCTGGTCTACTTTTCAAAATAAAATAGTTTTCATTTTCACCTATGCATCTTGTAACTGTTCTCTCCTCAGCTAGACCTATCCCAGATAAAAAAAAAATATATATACTGTATCTTACTCAAAGCTGGGCAACGCTAATTAAAAAATTAGTTCCACAATTTCTAAAACGCTTATTAATTTTTTTAGGTCCACAATTTCAAAAGCACAAATGTCTTATGAAAATTAGGGGAAGCTAATCTAATCCGCTATTTATATATTTCTATATTATATATTATATATTATATATATATATATATATATATATATATATATATATATATATATATATATATATATTTATATATAGCCGGCAGCGTTATCAATATTTGCACTACACTGCCAACTGAAAAGTAACAAAAATGATCCTAAAAGGATGAAATTACAAAAATCAAAGGATTTATTTAATACTTTACGTACATATATTCTATTCGGCCACGAAATTAACAAAAAATAGAATGATCTTTTAATCCCTAAAACCACGTTTAAATCTCAAATACACGGGTGTGTCGCCACCGCATTTATACATAAAAGTAACCCAAATACATGAAACTAACGACTCGCCGTCGAATGGTCGACACAAAACACACAATAAAATCATCCGGCCACGTTAATTTGGCTTGAAACAGCGGGGTTCTCTACGGATTTATCCATTAGTAACCCAGCACTACCAACAGGCAGACACAGAGTTAGCGTCTATAGGTAGTCAACAGATTTAATGAAAAGTAACTAAAATACATAAAAATAACGACTCACCGTCAAATGGTCGACACAAAACACACAATAAAATCATCCGGCCACGTTAATTTGGCTTGAAACAGCGGGGTTCTCTACGGATTTATCCAAGTACCCAGCACAAACAGTAGCCACAGAATTAGCCCCCGAGTTCACCTCTGAGTGACCCGGAAGATGTCAAGATGGAATAGTCCATTTTTAGTAGGGGGATAAAGAAATCGACCGTTTTTTTAATTGCGTATTTAATGATCGTTTTCATCGTAACTATAATTATTTTTATGTTAAATGTACATTAACAAGCAGGATCAATGTTAGTGATGTAGGTGACTGCACGGGGCGAGGCGGGGCCGGGGCCACTGCTGAAATGGGACCCCCAGGCATTTACCTACATGGTAGATCCGAGTCTGTTCTCAGCTCTGCCCCCCTCCCCCTCACACCCTTCCTCCTCTCTGCTGTTTACGGTGGGGAAAAAGGTAAAACAAGCAGCATAAGAGCTTGTAAATAAGTTTATTGGTTTTTACTGATAGATAATTAGTTATTAGCGGTACTGCATTTTAAATAAAAATAGCACAAATCCGCTTATGAATTATAAAAGTTAGTCAATTCACAAAAACGCTGACAAAAAGTTTAGGTCCACTGTAAGCGGATTAGCGCTTTAGCGCTACCTAGCGTTCATTTGCCCACCACTGATCTTACTAATCATGGCATTAGCACAGTGGATCACAATGTTTTTCTCTCAAGTTTTGACTTTTATTTTTAGTTTGTTTTCAGTAAAATCACATCCCCAAATGTTCTTTAGCTTTAGGAAAGTGTCATTCATCTACATCCCCACATTGCGATGTTAGTTCATGCCATAAACATTCTGTGTTGTTTGGATTATTGTAAATCTTTTTATGATTGTTATAATCTGTCATTGCTCTGTAAACCTTTCAAAATGCTGCTTCCCATCTTCTGACCGGAGGAAAGAAATGATGAGTGGATCTTAATACAGTGATTTTCAGATCATTCCTGGACCCAGTTTCAACATTTAAAGTTTTTTTTTTTAGTTCTCTTTGTTGCACCACTTTACTGTATTTGTCCAGACTTTTGCACCACCACACATAAGCCAGACCATGTGATCCAGAAATGTTTCTTTTGAACCAAAGGGCCCAGAAGCACCAGCTTGTTTTTGATGGTGGCCTCAGCTGACATACTTTTTACATTTTCCACTATCTTTAGTCAGTGCACATAGTGATTTTTATTTTACAGTCTGTGTATTTATTGATGTTTACAATTGTTTTGTTTATTCATTTGCATTATCTCTTTGCAGTTCGTTTTTATTATAAAATAATTGCCTTTACATCTTAGCACTTTGGTCAGCTAAAGATGTGTTTATATGCTTTCAAAATAAACAAGTTGACTTAATGGTTTTGTTAAGATCCAACACTAAAGAGAGAAATATTACTAACAGATTGATTTGGATTTTTTTATTTATTTATGTTTCTTTAGACTTTAAGGCTTGTTATTTTGGGGGAACATTTTCTTTTCAGCTGCTTCTTTGTGTTCCCATACTAATTATATCTGCTGTGAAATGAAAGATGTAGACAGACCATTTTCCATTTAAACTGCAAAATTTAATTTATTGTTTAATAAACAATAAATAAATTATTAAATAATTTATAAATTAATAAAGTTTATTAATTTATTGTTATTTAATTTTATTGTTTAAGGAAATTCTACCATTGCTGTTCATCATTCTTTAGTTTGTAGCAGGTCACTCTTGTAAACGAGTCCTCGAGGCTCAATGAGATTTACCTGACTAAATAAAGGTTGAATGAATGAATTAAACTTCATTTCCAATCTTAACTTGCTCTTTTATGCATATATTTATGTAGAAAGAACTTTTCTGACTATCGATTCTGTAACATTGTGCATTGAGTATTTAGATTAATCAAATTGATCTATTTGCTTTTATTGTTTTAAATGATTTGTTTTAAAAGATGCAGCAGTCTGTCTCCTCCCAAAACAGGGTGCCCAAAATCAAAGAAGCAGGAGGAACAAACATCTGGAAGCGTTTCTAAAATAGAGGAGGATGCGCTGAGAGACTCTGGACCCATGACCGAGTAAAATCCGCCTATTGATTAAGACCCCTGTCACACTTTCATTCATTAATGAACACCGCACACCCCCCTCCCCCAAAACGCCTTGCACAGACTCATTATCTTTTTCCTTTACACCCCAAAACTCCGGGATCCCGTGAAGTGGCATGGTTTTGTGTGGTCCTCTGTCCTGTTTTCATCAGTGTTCTGACACCCACCCCTCCTCGCACCTGCGCCGCTCCCAGGGACCTGCAGGAATGCGCTCGGGCTTGTAATCGCCTTTGTGGGGGCCATTGAGTTACACGGATGAGTGAAACTTCCCAACCTCACAGCGCGCTGCATGGCCGCTGAATGGGACTCACAGCGTGGGGCGACTCTCCAACCTGCGGACGCTGCCAAATTCCAACAGAGGCCGCTCCACAATCACTCCCACACAGGCCCCCCCAATGCACAGTGCCAGGGACGGGATGGTAGTGGTGTGCATGGGGGTTCGGGATAATTTGTGGTTTAAAAAATATGAAGGAATCAATGCAAAACTTGACGAGGGCCACTTTTTGCGTCAGTTTGGCACAAAAAAGCCAACATGTTCTCACTCCCTACTCGTCATATTTTGATGCTTGCTCAGGGTCCCTCTGCATCACATACTTGAGGCGTCGGGTCGCCCCCTACTCGTCATTAATTGGTTTGTTTGGGGTTCGGGGGTCAAATAAAAAGCGAATGGTTAAGTTTAGGGTTTGTTATCAGGTTAGGCCTAAGGTTTAAATTTTGAGAGAGAAATGCATCCTGTTGCTAAAAAAAAGTAGATATGAAAGTGCTTCACTATCCAAACCGGAAGACAAGATCACAGTATAACATTCAATGATATTACCCTGCACACCAAATAATGATGAGAAGGGGCGACCCGACGCATCAAGTATGTGACGCGGAGGGACCCCCCAAGCATCAATATATATGACGAGTAGGGAAAAAGCACAATCATTGGAGTTGTTCTAACTTCAAAGCAGGTTAATGATGTGGAGCAAAGACTGAAATGTCA
>JBBPBX010008103.1:29764-42176 GCA_038048925.1 Garcialebias charrua
TCCAAAATGTATCTTTCTCCTCCACATCACATCCAACCTGTGGAATATAACCACTGACAACATTTAGCATCAGACCTTCATTATCGTCCACCACCTTTCAAGAGATAAATCAGACATTTAATCAGGAACAGAAGAAAAGTCAAAGACGTGTCATAAGTTTCTTTAACTTCCGTACAAGATGCTGAATGACTTTTATTACACTTTGTCATCAATAGATTTGTACACAGTAAGCGATTGAGATGGGGGGTGCTGGGGGTGTTGGTACTCTTATGCTGAGTTTGGATCCCAACAGTGCTGAAAACTGACTTCCTGTCAGCGTTCACTTCAAACTGCCATGAAACCAAATGGTAAATGGTGAATGGAGCTTATTTATATAGCGCTTTCCAGCCTCCTTTGAGGGGCCCCAAAGCGCTTTACAATACCAACCATCCACCCATTCATACACACATTCATACACCAGTAGTGGCAGACTGCCATGCAAGGCGCTTTCCAGTCCTACTGGGAGCAACTCGGGGTTAAGTGTCTTGCCCAGGGACACAACAACCCATTGTGTGGGGAACCGGGATTCGAACTTCCATTGATCGGGGGACGACTGCCATTACCACTACGCCACGGCCGCCCCAGTCACCTCAATACTGTCAACAAGAGGAAGAGGACGAAGTCGATTTAAGCAACAGCTTCATGAACTGTGAACTAAAACAGACTCCAGTGGAGGAGAAGAAACTTTTGCTGTCCTCACATCGTCTTCAGGAGGAGAAGAATGAGAAGGATGTCGAATTGGCTCCTGTAGAAAACATTGATGGAATTGATGATGATGTCGACCTAAGAAACAGTTTTATGATGAGTCCTGAAGAGAAACAAGTTCCTATAAAAACGGAAATGTTTGTAGAGGAGTTGGATGAAGCAAAATTGTTGCTGTCAAGACAACAGTTGACTGATCTTCAGAAAGAAGATGACATCGACATGGGGAACAGTCTTCATCTGCTGTTTGAAACTGAACATCTCCTAGTTCAGTCAGGAAAGGACCTGAAAATCTCAAAGAAGGTGAAGTCACACAAAACGATTCCACCTGTTCCTTTGTGTTCTCTTGCAGAGAACAATGAAAGAGTTGTCAAGGACAATGTGCGACTGATGACTAAAAGTGCAGCAGAAAATGCATTTTTACCATCTGTGAAATGTGAGGTGCTGCAGCCTTACATTGAGCACATTGTATATGATTCTGTGTCTAACTGTCTCTGTGCTTACAGTGTGGCTGAGAGCAGAGCTGTTGCAACTGACACAGAGATGCTGTCCGGTGCAGAAAATGAGGACAGATCCCCCCTGACTGTCATGACCAGTATTCAGTAGGGGTGTAACGGTACGCTAAAATCACATTTCGGTTCGGTTCAACTACAAGGAGGGCTCGGTTCGTTTTATTTTCGGTACAAAAAAAAAAGACAAAATAAAGACTTACAAACTTACTTGCGCTCCTTGGACAACAAACTGGATTATATACGCCTGCTACGAACGACACAAAAGACTGTGAGAGACTGCTGTGTGTTTGTATTCACGGAAACGTGGCTCAACAACAACGTTCCGGACCATGCTGTCCAGCTAGGGGAGCTAACATGCTACAGAGCGGACCGAACCCCCGAGGGAGGTAAGACAAGGGGAGGGGGGCTCTGTGTTTACATCAACAAAGCATGGTGCCTGGATGCTGCTGTGGTCTACAAACACTGCTCATCTTTAGTGGAGTTCATGACTATTAAATGCAGACCGTTCTATTTGCCGAGGGAGTTTACAGCTGTTTTGATTGTTGCTGTATATATCCCTCCAAGCTCCAACAGCAAAGTTAGAAGTGAGGCTTTGAATGAACTATATCTGCACATCAGTGAGCAACAAACAGCCCATCCTGATGCTTTTCTCATCACGGCTGGTGATTTCAACCATGCAGATTTAAAGAGTGTATTTCCAAAAACATACAAAAACATAAACTTTGCAACAAGAGGAAACAACACACTGGACCAAGTTTACACCACCATGAAAAATGCCTACAGAGCCCTCCCCCTCCCCCACATTGGTGCTTCTGACCATATCTGTGTTATGCTAAAGCCAGCATACAGGCCGCTGGTGAAAGTCACAAAACCAGTCCGCAAGCAGATACGAGTGTGGCCAGAGGGGTCTTCAGAGGCACTCCAGGACTGTTTTGACACCACAGATTGGGGTATGTTCAAAGAAGCTGCTACCACAAACAACAACACATGTCTCCAGGAGTACTCAGACACTGTATGTTCATACATCGCCAAGTGCATTGATGATGTTACCAACCTCAAAACCATCACTGTTCGGGCTAATCAGAAGCCATGGCTGACAGCTGAGGTTCACAGACTCCTGAAAGCCAGGAATGCTGCCTTCAAAGCGGGAGATCAGGTGGGCCTGAAGGCAGCCAGAAAGAACCTGACCCAGGGCATCAGTGAGGCCAAGGAGCAGTATTCCAGGAAAATAGCTCACCGTTTCAAGGACAGCAAGGATACACGCAGTCTGTGGCAGGGAATACAGACCATCACAGACTACAAACCCCCCCCCCAGACCTGTGACAGCTCAACCTCTACGCTGAATGAACTGAATGAGTTCTTCGCTCGGTTTGAGGCAAGTAACAGCACACCTGCACAAAAATTCCCCCCCTCTCCTGATGGCCAGGTGCTGGCGCTGTCCTCAGACAGCGTAAGGCGTTCATTCATCAAGATTAACGCCCGGAAGGCCTCTGGTCCTGACAACATACCTGGTCGTGTGCTGAAAGACTGTGCAGGGGAACTCGCAGCGGTCTTCACGGACATCTTTAACATCTCGCTGAGTCAGGCCATCGTCCCCACCTGTTTCAAAGCCACCACCATCATCCCTGTCCCAAAGAAGGCAACGCCCGCATGCCTCAATGACTATCGCCCAGTAGCACTCACCCCCATCCTGATGAAGTGCTTTGAACGGCTAGTCATGAAAAGCATCACATCTGTCCTCCCTGCCTCCCTGGATCCCTTCCAATTTGCATACCGACCTAATCGCTCAACCGACGATGCCATCTCCTCTGCCCTCCACACAGCTCTCACACATCTGGACACGAAGGACTCTTATGTTAGAATGCTGTTCATCGACTTCAGCTCGGCATTCAACACCATCATCCCCCAACAGCTCATCCATAAACTGGACAGTCTGGGGCTGAACACCTCAATGTGTAACTGGCTGCTAGACTTCCTGACCGGGAGACCACAGACAGTACGGATCGGGAGTAACACATCTAGCACCATCACATTGAACACAGGGGCCCCACAAGGATGTGTGCTGAGCCCCCTTCTATTCACCCTGCTAACACACGACTGCACACCATCGTACAGCTCCAACCACTTCATCAAGTTTGCGGACGACACAACAGTGGTAGGTCTCATCAGCAACAACGATGAGACGGACTACAGGAACGAGGTGAGCCGCTTGGCCTTGTGGTGCGGACACAACAATCTCACTCTCAACGTGGAGAAGACAAAGGAGATTGTCGTGGACTTCAGGAAGAGGGATGCACAACATGCCCCTCTGACCATCAACAGCACCGCAGTGGAGAGAGTGGACAGCACCAAGTTCCTGGGAGTGCACGTCTCAAAGGACCTGTCCTGGAGCAGGAACACTGCAGCACTGGCGAAGAAGGCTCACCAGCGCCTCTACTTTCTCCGCAAGCTGAAAAGGGCTGGAGCTTCAACCTCCATCATGTGCACCTTCTACAGAGGTGCCATAGAAAGTGTCCTGACCAGCTGCATCACTGTGTGGTTTGGTGCATGCACTGCATCCTGCCGCAAGAGCCTCCAGCGCATCGTGAAAGCAGCTGAGAAGATCGTCGGCACCTCCTTGCCCTCACTGCAGGACTTACACAGCAAACGCCTCACTCGGAAAGCCCACCGCATGGCAGGTGATCCCACACACCCACTACACAGCCGCTTTAGACTGCTGCCATCAGGGAGGAGACTGAGGAGTCTCCAGGCTCGTACCAGCAGACTGAGAGACAGCTCTGTTCATCAGGCAGTCAGAATGCTAAACACTCTGCCTGCTCTGCCTCCCCTCCCATTTGAACTGCCTTAACACAAAAAACTTTCTCACACATTACCACTCAACACAAAGTTTTTAACACTGGACTCTGTGTCATCAAACGGGTTATTCACTAAACTCTCGGTCATGTGTTCATTCAGTTTGCACTACTTCTCATATTTGCACTAATGTTTGTATTACATTACTGCCTATAGTCATACTACTGTTTACATTCACTGTTTACATTTATTAATACTGTTTACATTTATTACTACTGCTTTACATTTATTACTACTGTTTACATTTACACTACTTTTATCTACACTACTGCAGATACATATACAGCATTCTCTGACTAGCCTTATCTAAGGATGCCAAATGTGCCTTATGTGCCTCACTGCATATGCCACTTTGCCTCTATACCAACATCAACTACCTCATACATATACTGTGTACATTAACTTATATGCTGCTGTGCCACTCTTTGCAAATGTCAATGCTAGAACCTTCAGTTTATTTTATAGATATACTTTTTATACTTTTTATACTACTATGCAAAAACTCAGGACAGTATTACACTTTTATTATTTCATTTTATGCTTATGTTCATTGGGTGTTTGGTGTTTCAGTGTTGGTGTTAATTTTCATACTTTTATACTATTATGAAAAAACTCAGGACAGTGTTACACTTTTTTACTATTTTATGCTTATGTGTATTAAATGTTTTAGTGTTTAGTGTTTAGATGGTTACTGTTGCACCGAGGGACTGAGAGAAATGCAATTTCGGTCCTGTGTATGTCCTGTACATATTGCAGTTCTGACAATAAAGTTGACTTTGACTTTTGACTTGAAAATGTTTATTTTGAAAATATGCCAAAAATATATTTGTATTGTATTGTAGTAATAAATAAAAGTGACCCATTTGGATGATATTTTAAATAAACAGCACTCTACAATAAATAAACTATATTAACAATAATAAAAATCTTAATAAATACAATACTGTAACAGTCAGAACCAGAACAATAAGCAGCAACAGACTGTTTACAGTCTAACTAATCAAGTTTTTGTCCAGTAGCAGCAGTGTGGCTGTATTTGTCCTCATTACTACTCACAACCTCTTCTTGGTGGGACAGGTCCTGGAAAAGTTCAGAGTTCAGTTCAGTCATCACACACTTCTTAGCTGCAGGTGATCTCTGGTGGATGTCTGTCCCTGAAGTGGGAGAGCAGCTACCTCTGTCCCATACTGAAAATAAAACACAGAGATAAAAAAAAAGTTAATAAGATTATGATTTTAAATAAAAAAGATTATTTAGATAATAATAAAAGAACAATACCTCTTCTTGAACGGTTGAAGCTCTCACTCATCATCATCATCAGAGCTCAGCTCCAGGGCTTGTTGACAACATCAGTTTTAGTTTTTTCATAAAGTTCTGAACTTTTTGAGTGATGGATGTTCGTAGCGAGGATCAATAACTTTAAAGCCTGCGTCATAAACAACATTCAGACTTAGATTCAGATCTTTAAAAACTCCTACAGTTTGTGTTATTGCTCTGGACCGCTCTGATTACCTGATAAAAGTTGTTTAAATGCAGCTGCTTTTAGCGGTGTTTCTGCAACAGCTGCTGTTTCTTCGTTCACATTCTGATGACGTAGTTTCCAGCGCGTTCACGTTAGACGTGTTGCTGCTGCAGAGAGCTACGTCACGCAGCTGCTGCAGAGTCTTCATGAAACAACGTCCATAAACACAACTTTCAATGTGCGCTCGTCTTAACAAGAAAGCCATAACGTTCCCAAACAGGAGACCGGAACGAGCAGCTAATGGCTAATAATGCTGCACGTGCTGCGCGATAATAGCTCTGTGCTGAAACGCGCCCAGGAAATTTTGTTCCGCGGCGCATATATTAACGTTTAATGAGTGAAAAAATAACCGAAACGGTACGGAGGTAGACCGAACCGAACGTGTTGTACCGAAACGGTTCGGTACACCCACTACAACAGTTACATGCCTAGTATTCAGTAACACACTGACACCATTAACTGTGGTGTTAGTATTTGTTTGGGGTCTATTGCTAATAAAAAAGCTTGTCAGGGTAAACCCAGACAAGCGTCACTTGTTTGGTTTTAAAACTTTTAAAAAGTCAGACTGTAGAATAAATGTTAGCGGTTTGATGGACTCGTTTTATATGATGTTTTTAGTCCATTTAGGTGTGTGACTGCTACATTTTTAACCCTCTGTTTTTTTGTATGGGTGGATGTGTGATGTTTTCCCCTAACATACACATCAACCCCATACAAAATAACTTTCGGTGGGGGTGTTATGTACCTGAGGGGGTTCAGAATTTTTAAAAACATCATTGTTTTGTTTGGGTTGGCTGCAGTCTGCTAAACAAACAGCAGCAACCTACTGCAACATTTTTTTTACTCAGCTTGTCCTAATCAGGCTTGATTAGGCAGAGCTGCTGCCAAACTGCAGATCCTACCTATAAAACTTTAGGCTGTGGTCATGAAGAGCACGGAAGTTTTGATGCATGAAACAGGGGTTTGCTGCATGAAATGGAGAAGCTGAGCTTCTGTGGAGTTATCTGTGAAACAGATTGTGGGACCAGGGATGTTCTCCATCCACCCTGGTTATATGGCGAGTACTCCTAAGAAAGGAGTTGTGTTGGGGCTCTGTTAAAAGAGCTTGTGTGACCTCTAGTCAAGCTAAGAGGTGAGGTCTCTGATTTAACTCAGAGTGTGTGTGTGGAGCCTTGCTGAGAGCAAGTGGAGTTGTGAGATTGCCAATTGAGGTTGGTGGACGCAAGCTAGGGCTTGTTGGAACTACTTGGGGATCCTGTTGCAGGTAAACCAAGTTTTGATCAAAGCAGTTGTATGTTGCATGTATGTGTGTGTTCAGGTGTGTTCTCCACCCACCCTGGCTACCTGGTGTTGAGCTTAGGCTCTTTAAATTCTGGTGCTGTTTAAACAGCACATGTAGAGCAAAGGGTGCTCTTGTAACAGCTCTGGTGCTTACTAGAGTTGTGTGAAGCTAGAGTAAGCTAGTGAAAGCTAGTGTAAGCTTGTTTAAAGCAAGTGGTGGTCAACTGAAGTCAGCTAAGGTTTGTAGGAACCAGCTGAAGATACACTTACGATAAAGCTGAGTGTTGATTGACAGCCTTGGTGCTATGAGGTGTACAAACATTGGGGAGAGCTCTGCCTTCTCCATTTGTTTGTGAGTTTGCTCCAGGGGGAGTAGTAATTGAGCTGTTTGAGCTCTTAAAAATGACTCTGGTTGTTAATTAGAGTTCTGTGTGGGTTGAGGCTCCTTAAGAGCCAGTTGAATCTTTTGCCTAAACTTAGGAAATGTGGGCCTGTGCCACTGGGGCCCGTTTGAGTTTAGTTAAATTTTGGAGACATTGAGGGCAGTGTCTGTACAGTTGTCCAGTAGGGGGATAGCTGGGGTTAACAGTAAGGGACTGTTACCTTTTCTCTTTTTCATTTTTGTTGTACTTTTGACTGTGTGAGTGCTGGTAGTCCAGTTTTCGTATTTTGTTTGTGTAGAGGGACTTTTGTAAGGTAGATCGTCACCTGGAGAGACACGACGGCCCTGTACAGGGTTGGGTTTGCCTGGGTGGCGTTTTATTCTTTTTGGCCAGACTCACCGGTCCACAATTTCTTTGAACTTCTTCACAGCCAA
The DNA here is from genome assembly GCA_038048925.1 of Garcialebias charrua. Classification (NCBI taxonomy): domain Eukaryota; kingdom Metazoa; phylum Chordata; class Actinopteri; order Cyprinodontiformes; family Rivulidae; genus Garcialebias; species Garcialebias charrua. Next base: position 37,491 of record JBBPBX010008103.1, read on the forward strand.
ACCAAAGAAACACTGTCTGATTATCATGAGCAACAACACTCCTCAAAACTGAGACAGACTTACAGATGTTACAGATGTCGACCACTGAGTCCATCCCCCTGTTTACAGATGTTACAGATGTCGACCACTGAGTCCATCCACCTGTTTACAGATCTAAAAGATGTCGACCACTGAGTCCATCCGCCTGTTTACAGATCTAACAGATGTCGACCACTGAGTCCATCCACCTGTTTACAAATCTAACAGATGTCGACCACTGAGTCAATCCACCTGTTTACAGATCTAACAGATGTCGACCACTGAGTCCATCCACCTGTTTAAAATCTAAGAGATCGACCGCTGAGTCCATCCGCCTGTTTACAGATCTAAAAGATGTCGACCACTGAGTCCATCCGCCTGTTTACAGATCTAACAGATGTCGACCACTGAGTCCATCCACCTGTTTACAGATGTTACAGATGTCGACCACTGAGTCCATCCACCTGTTTACAGATCTAAAAGATGTCGACCACTGAGTCCATCCGCCTGTTTACAGATCTAACAGATGTCGACCACCGAGTCCATCCGCCTGTTTACAGATCTAAAAGATGTCGACCACTGAGTCCATCCACCTGTTTACAGATCTAACAGATGTCGACCACTGAGTCCATCCACCTGTTTAAAGATCTAAGAGATCGACCGCTGAGTCCATCCGCCTGTTTACAGATCTCTGGATTGGCACCTGGACTGGAACTCTGGATCGGGATCGGGACTGGACCTCTGGATCAGGATCAGGACTAGAACTCTGGATCAGGATCTGGACTAGAACTCTGGTTCAGGACCTGGACTGATTGTGTTGTTTAGAAACAAAGGTTTTGTTGTTGTTTTGTAATCATTTTCTGTTGCCGGCCCTAAAGCCTGGAACAGTCTCCCCCTTGAGCTGCGTGCCACCTCTGATCTGACTCTGTTCAAAACCAGACTGAAGACACACTTGTTCAAAAAAGCTTTCAGTGTGTAACTTTTATTACTTTTGGTATTTTAGTATGTAGCATTTTTTATTTCCATTGCCTTTTTATTTCCTCTAGTTCAAATAAGCTTCCAGTGTGCAACTATTATTACTTTTGGTATTTTAATATGTAACATTTTTTATCTACATTGCCTTTTTATTTCCTCTTGTTCAAAAAGTTTTAGTTTGTAGCATTTTTTATTTCCATTGCCTTCTTTTATTGCTGTTGTTTCTTATTCTATTTTCATTGATTTATTGTTCCAGTTTTTTCATCTTTTTATCCTGTTAAGCACCTTGGTCAATGCAAGGCATTGTTGGAAGGTGCTATACAAATAAAGTTTATTATTATTATTATTATTATTGTTTTGTTATGACGACTGGAGAGTGACACTTTCTTTTCGTTTGAAAGAAAAACTGGCGTTTGACTTGATTTTTGACATCTGTGAGATTCCTGCCTCAGGTCCACAGTCCTGGTTCTTAATGAGCCCATCGCTCCCGGTCCCAGACTTTAAGACGTCCAGGTCCTTTGAGAACCCTCTCATCTGATTGGTCGGGGTCCCGCCCCCTGCCCTGCTGACCTCTGACACCCCCACCAGCTGACCTCTGAAGGCACAACAAAAGGATGAGACACTTGACACTGAGTACCAGAACTGACGGTGGTTGAGGTTCACAACCTCAGACTGAAAGGCTTCGGTGCTGCTTGAGGAACTCCGAGCCACAAAATGAAAACAATGACTGAAAACAACAAAATAAAAACAATCACCAAAAACAACTACATAAAAAACAACCACTAAAAAATACAAAATGAAAACAACTGCTAAAAACAAACAAAATAAAACCCACTAACAACAACAAAATAAAGACAAGCGCTAAAAACAACAAATAAACAACAACATACAAACAACCACTAAAAACAACAAATAACAACAGGAGAAAACAACAAATAAACAACCAGCGCACATAAATAAACAACCAGAGCAAACAAGAAATAAACAACCGGAGAAAACAACAAATAAACAACCAGAGCACAAGATCCAGACCAGGGGCCTCATGTACAAAGACTTGCGTGGACTTCTTACTGAAACATGACATACGGTCAAATCCAGAAAACGGCGTACGCACAAAAAAATCCAGATGTATCAAACTGTGCGTACGCCGGAATCCACGCACATTGCTTTTGTACATCACAATCAACGTGGAATTGAGCGCACATGACAGAGTGACCGACTCCGCCTCTGACACGCCTTCATATAAATATGCAAATCCATTTAAATATGCCCTGCACCAGAGGAATGTCGTCTTTGCTCTATTGCAAATCATGTCGAAACGTGGAAAAAAGAGGAACTTCACGGACTGTGAACTGGAGACACTTCTGAGTGAGGTAGAGGCACGGAAAAAAGTTATGTTTGGCACGCTCAGCGCAAAACAAACCGCCCACTTTTAAACGAGTAGTTGACCAAGCAAAACTATAATTCCTGAATAGGTCAATGGAAAGAGCGTTTGCCTTCCGTCCCAAACCTTATGGGTTCAATTCCCGCATGGTACAACGTTTTTTTTTATTTTTTTATTCATTCCAGATTAAAAAAACACAAGAAAACTATTTACAAGACAACAAGAAATAAAACGATACATGAAATGAAAGGAAGCAGAGGAAGGAAATAATCTTATCTGCCCCTTCTCAAACTAAATTATTTCTTTCAAACACTCGATTCAAACAACTAATTCTACGTTTGTCTCTTTATTGGATAATAAAAAAGGAGTTAATATGCCTGTGGTTAGCACATTCTTCTTTTTTTATCCAATAAAAGAGTGTTTGAAAACAATTTGTTTGAGATGGGGCAGATACGATTATTTTCTTCTTCTGCTTCCTTTCATTTCATGTATCGTTTTATTTCTTGTTGTTTTGTAAATAGTTTTCTTGTATTTTTTTAATCTGGAATGAATTTTTTTTTTTAAACGTTGTACCATGCGGGAATTGAACCCATAAGGTTTGGGACGGAAGGCAAATGCTCTTTCCATTGACCTATTCAGGAATTATAGTTTACCTTGGTCAACTTCTCATTTCAACGAACTGCCCCTCATAAAATTATTGTTGCCACTATTTTGCGCATGCTTTTGTATCCACTCATCGAATTGCGTCCATGTGGATGTAATAATTGTTAATCATGTGTGTTTGGTGGGAATAATAATTATTTTCACATCATGAACAGTTTCTCAGAATCACCTGCAAGTGTCGCCAATGGAACCAAAACCACAGAAACGTGCGTACGCCAGCCCTGGAGTTGCCGTGGGGCTGCACACATTTCCACGTTCAGTTCTGTTTTGATACATACGGAGTTTTGCGTGGAAAATGGCGTACACAAGGTTTTTGTGCGTACGCACCGTTGATACATGAGGCCCCAGATCCAGGGGAAGATAGACCGAGAATAGGCAGAGAATAAATAAATAAAAGTGTTTCACCTGGTGAGCCTAAACTAAAACATTTTGTCTGAACTCTGAGCAGCAAAAAAAGAAACAATAAACAATAAACAATAAACAAACGCCTACTCTGCTCCTGCTTCCTGGAATATCTTACAAAAAGATTTGAAGCTCTCGGCCCTGACATCTCTAAATGGTTTTAGGAGTCTTTTGGAATCCTGGCAAAAACCATTGCAGATACTGTATGTTCTTGTTTTTGATTTTGTACATCTACCTTGTGGTGTTTTGCTAGTTTTGATACTTTGCATTTCACTTTCTATTTCTCTCCTATGTTTTTTTTTTTTTTCTGTTTGTTGTTTAAGGAAATTCTACCATTGCTGTTCATCATTCTTTAGTTTGTAGCAGGTCGCTTTTGTAAATGAGCCCTCGAGGCTCAATGAGATTTACCTGACTAAATAAAGGTTGAATGAATGAATGAAAAAATAAACTTCACAATAAACCAATAAAAATAATATTTACTTAAAAATAAAGACAATTTTAAATATTTTAAAATATATAATTTTATACTTATACAGCACGGTGGATCAGTGGTAGAGCTGCTGCCTCTCAGTGAGCGAGCAAGTCGCCCCGGTCTGAATCCCGGTCTGGGAACTTTCCGTTTGCATGTTCTCTCTGTGCATGTGTAGGTTTCCTCCCACAGACCAAAAACATGTTATGTTGATTGGTAACTCTAAATTGTCCCTAATGTCCCAGTGATGGATTGGAGATCTGTCCAGGTGTCCCTGTGAGGGACTGAGACCTGTCCAGGTGTCCCTGTGAGGGACTGAGACCTGTCCAGGTGTCCCCTGCCTATCACACAGTGACTGCTGGACATGGGCACCAGCGACCCCCGCGACCCGAAAAGGAAGAAGTGGTTAAAAGTAATTGATGGAAGGATGGATGGATGGATGGTTGGATGGATAGATGGATGTTTTCTTTAAATGGATGTTTTCTTTAAACATTTACAATTATTTTAACTTTATGTGAAAATGTTCATTTTAGTTTTTATTTGTTTTGAACTTGAATATATTTCTATGATCTGTTTTTGTTGTTGTTATAATTAATTATTTTGGTGTTTTTATGTGTTTATTTATTTTTCATGACTTCCTCAGTTGAATTAAAGAAAAGTTTCCAGTTAAATATTAATAATAAATAAATGTGTTTTGAGGACTTCCTGCCTCAGACTCACCCGTCAGAGTCCTGATAGTTCACGTTCAGCCTCTTTGTTGACCCAAGCAGTTCTG
>JBBPBX010008103.1:43152-63416 GCA_038048925.1 Garcialebias charrua
TATATATATATATATTATTTTTTTTTTTTTTTTTTTAACAAAGTATCAAAAAACTAGCAAAACATTATAAGGTAGATGTATAAAATCAAAGACAGGAACATATCTGCATTGGTTTTTGCCAGGATTCCAACAGATTCTGAAAACCATTTAGAGAAGTCAAGGTCGAGAGCTTCAGATCTTTTTGTAAGATATTCCATGAAGCAGGAGCGGAGTAGGAGAAGGCCCTTTTTCCAAGTTCAGTCCTCACTGACGGAACACTGCAGGTAATCATGTCCTGAGAGCGCACGCTGTAGCTGCACTCACGCAAAGACATGTAGGAGGAGATGTATGAGGGCAGCAGACCAAGAAGTGATTTAAAGATGAAAATGTACCAGTGGAAGAGTCTGCGTGAGGTTAATGATGTCCAGTTAACCAGTGAATACAGGGTGCAGTGGTGGGTACGATAATCACAGCCAGTTATGAATCTTAGTGCACCATGATAGACAACATCCAACATCCGCAGGGTGCTTGTAGGAGCATTCATGTAGATAATGTCACCGTAATCAATGGAGGGAAGGAAAGTCACAGATACAAGGCGTTTCTAAGCATTCAGTGTTAGACATGATTTATTTCTGAAAAAGAAACCCAGTTTAAAAACCCAGTTTAACTTTCAGTTTCTTCACTAGGTTTTCCACATGGAGTTTAAAAGAGATATGCGAATCGATCAGGATACCCAAATATTTATATGAATCAACAAACTCAATTGGGACACCGTTTGAGGATAAAATCAGAGGAAGAACTGCTGGGACCGACTTCCTACTTGAAAAAAACATCCCTTTTGTTTTGTCAGCGTTTAGGACAAGTTTGAGACGGAACAAATCTGACTGGATGATGTCAAAAGCAGATTGAAGAAACTAGAAAGCCTTAGCTACCGTTTTAGCTCGGCAGTAAACAACTGTATCATCAGCAAAGAAATGTAAGGATGCATCAGGGATGCTCTGACCTACCGTAAATTAGCTATGTAGATTGTAAAGAGGGTTGGTCCTAAGACTGAGCCTTGTGGTACACCATTTTTAACTGTTAAATAACTGGAAGAAGTACCGTTATGTTGAACACGTTGCCTCCAATCGGAAAGATAATTAGAAAACCAACCAATGGTGTGATCAGAGAAACCGATTTCTGAGAGCTTATGACACAAGATGTTATGATCCACAGTGTCAAAAGCTTTAGACAGGTCTAAGAAAAGTGCAGCACAATAATCCTTAGCATCCAATGCTTCAACAACATCATTAAGAACCTTCAGAGAAGCAGTCGGTGTGCTGTGTTTTTTCCTGAAACCAGATTGATGGAGAGGTAAGATGTTAAATGAGTCCAGATAATTTTTTATTTGAGAGTTTATCAGTTTTTCTAGAACCTTGGCTAAAATGTTGAGTTTAGAGATCGGTCGATAATTGTTCAGCAAAGGAAGAACAAAAGCTGTTTTCCAAGTATCCAGAATGTAGTTTTGGCTTATGGACAGATTAAAGATGTGGGTCACAGGGACTGAAATGATATGAGCAGCCAGCCTCAAGAAGTAAGGTAGAAGCTCATCTGGACCTGCAGATTTTATAGGATCAAGATATTTTCTTTACCTCACTGACTGAAAACGGAGAACAAGTGAAGGTGTGATTAACTGAGGATTGACTTGTAGGAGGGATTTGATTTGTAGAAGTTTGATTATTAGATAAAGTGGCTGATTTTCCGTTTGTAACTGTGTCAAATAATGAACTAGAAGTAACAAAATGTTTGTTGAAACAGTTCAGGATCTCGTGCTTATTTGACACATGAACAGAGTCAACAAGAAGTTGTGATGGGAGGTCAGAATATTGGGGGGTGCCTGAGAGAGATTTGATGGTTTTCCAGAATTTTTTAGGATCATTTAGATTTTGGAGGTCTGAGATAAGAAGTAATTACGTTTTGCAGCTTTGATGGCAGTTGTGCATTTACTCCTCAGCTGCCGAAAATTCAACCAATCAGTGTCTGAGTCTGATTTTCTTGCTGCGGCCCAAAGATGATCTCTCCTGTGCAGGAGGTCAGCTAGTTCAGGAGTAAACCAGGGGCTGTCACGTCCCTTTATCCTGAACTGCCGGAAAGGAGCGTGTTTGTTCACAAAGTAAATGAAACTATTATGAAAATAGTTCCAAGCAGTGTTCACGTCGTTGATTAACTTCTGTCTCGCAAGAGGCTTTGTCAAGATATCTGCCTTCATGTCATCGGTTGGACAATACTCTAACTTGACTTCACCATTCTGTACACACTCACGGATGTAATGGTAGCGAATGTCTATATGCTTGGTTCTTGAATGGTCCACTGGATTCTTTGCTATTGCAATTGCTCCTTGGTTGTCCTCCAGAATCACTGTAGGCTTTGTGACCATACCAAGATCATTCAGTAATCTTCTCAGCCAGGTACCTTCTTGAGCTGCTTGACTGAGAGCAACATACTCAGCTTCTGCTGTTGAAAGTGCAACCGTTGCTTGTTTTTGCTCAGCCAGCTCACTGCTCCTCCACTGAGTAGAAATATGTTGCCTGTTGTTGAACGACGGTCGTCCTGGTCTCCAGCCCAGTCAGCATCAGAGAAACCAGTCAAATATTTGTCCCCTGAACAGTCATACTTTAGAGCAAGATTAACAGTGCCCTTTAAGTATGGAAGAATCCTCTTCACAGCAGTCAGATGTGCAATATTTTGATTTGCATTGAACTTTGACACTGCACTCACTGCTTGTGCTATGCCTGGTCTTGTTGTCATTGCTGCATACAGTAGACTTCCAACCATGGACTGATATGTGCTTGGATTGACAGGATTACTGACACCATCATCCATTTCCAGCTTTACACTGATGTCAGCAGGGGTTGCAACATGATTTGCTTTATCCATCCCATATTTATGAAGAATGGTTTCAATGTCCTGTTTCTGATGAAGAAAGATGCAGTTTTTTGTTTTGTCTTGAAAAACTGAGATGCAGAGGATGTAGGACAGTTCATCCAAGTCCTTCATTTTGTAACGTTCTTGGAGAGTCAGTTTTAACTCATCCATTCGTTCAGTTGACTATGTAATCAGCATCAGATCATCTACATAAACTGCAACTATCTCCAGCTCCTGTGATGACCTCACAAACACACAGGGATCCGAGGTGCACTGCTTAAATCCAAGATCCATCATGAATTTTGTGAACTCTTTGTTCCAACAACGAGGAGACTGTTTTAGTCCGTAGATTGATTTTTTTAGTTTGCATACAAGATGCTCCTGACCTGGTTTGATGTATCCCTCAGGTTGTTCCATGTAGATTTCTTCTTCCAGGTGTCCATTTAAGAATGCAGTGACAACATCCATTTGATGTACATGTAAGTTATTCTGGATGGCAAAGGACAATAATGTACGAATTGAGCTAAAACGTACTACATGTGAAAATGTTTCATAGTAGTCAGCACCATAAAGCTGTGAGTAACCTTTGGCAACAAGTCTGCACTTGTATCGCTCCACTTCTCCATCACTTTGATGCTTGACTTTGAACACCCATCTTGACCCAATGACCACTTAGTCCTTTGGTAGTTCTACCAGATCCCATGTTTCATTTTCTTCCAGTGACTAGTATTCCAAATCAGCCGCTTCTTGCCACTTTTTTGCATTTGGCAGAACACACATTAGCACAATGATCAACAGTCACCATATCTGCAAACTTGTCATATCCATATCTCTTTGGAGCCCTTCTGAATTTGCTTCCTCTTTGAATAGTTTCATCAACAGTGATGTCATCATCAGTTGTTTCCTTTTCTTATGTGATGTAATCACCTCTTTCTCTGGGTAGGAAACGTCCTCCTTCTGTTTCCAGTCAAAGTCCGACTCATGTATCCTTTCAAATCAGAATTCTTCTTTTTTCTTCATCGAACAGACAATTGCCTTTTGCGTTGTTTGCATATCCCACAAACCTGAGCTTTACAGCTTTCTTGTCGAGTTTTCGTCTTTCAGCGTCTGGAACATGTGCATAAGCAACACAACCAAACACTCTCACATGGCTCATGTCAGGTTTTTTTACCAGACCATCTTTGGTAGGGTGTCTCTCGCTTCAGAACAGATGTCGGCAATCTGTTTTGTATGTAGGCTGCTGTTGCTACTGCTTCAGCCCAGTACATGTTTGGTAGCATGCGACAACATGCTTCTAGCTGCTTCATCCAATGTCCTGTTTTTTTCTTTCTGCAACTCCATTTTGCTGAGGTGTATGAGGTACATACTTCTCGTAGTAGATACCTTGAGCCTTTAAATATTCTTCAAACTCATTTGAAATGTACTCCCCACCATTATCTGATCTTAGTCTTGCAACTCTGTGTCCACACTCATTGGATAATGTTCTCTCAAAATCCTTGAATTTGCTCAAGACTTCACTTTTTTGTTTCATGAAGTAAACCTTACAACAGTGAGAAAAGTCATCAATAAATGTTACAAAGTATTTTGACCCACCTATAGATTCAGTCTGCATGGGTCCACAGACATCACTATGGATCAGTTGCAGCTTACGTTTGGAACGGATTTTTCCCACTGCCTTACATGGCTGTCTTGTGAGCTTGACTTCCACATAGGCTTCACAGAAAGAAAGTTCTTTGTCTGCAGAGAATTTCACTCCATTCACCAGATCTTCTAGTTCCTTTAGTTTGGTGGTGTGACCTAAGCGCTGATGCCATAAATTAGCTGTTACTGATGCACTTGATACACTATGACAGACAGGCGACAATCCTTTAACATCCAACTGGTACAGTCCATCAGATCTTTGTGTTCCCATTCCTCGAAGTGATCCATCCTTGTCACGTATGTAGCACTGAGATTTTTTGAACTGTACTATATTTCCTTTTCTTGTAGCAGCTCCCACTGAAAAAAGATTTCCAGACAATTTTGGAACATATAACACATCATACATTGTGGCAGGTTTAGCATCACTTATTTTGAAGGTCATGTTCAATTTAACAATGCCAAATCCTTGAGCTTCCACCACCCTGCCATCACCCAGTTTTACAGATTGTGTTTCTGAAAACTGCTGGTAGTTTTGAAGATTTTCTTTGTCACAGGTCATGTGTTTTGATGCTCCAGAATCAATCAACCACTCAACTTGTCCTTGTCCTTCAGTTAGATTTGCATTTCCTGCAACAAAGGCACTCTCAGAGGAGTTTTCTTCATTTTCACATACAGCATTTTTGGCTTTGTGATTTTTGATTTGTTTTTTCCAGCTTGGACAGTTACGCTTTATGTGTCCTTCTTTGCCACACTTATAACATCTCCATGAACTCTGTAGTTCAGCTCCCACAACTTTTGAATGGTCCTGAATTTCTCTGTGAACTTGTGTTGACATGGCTGATGCACCACCTGATGTAACAGCACTGTAGTCATCATTAACATTGACTCTTTTCTGCTCTTCATTGATTAATGCTAATTAACTGCAATGTCAAATTGTCCATCTTCATTTCTAAAGCAGTGACAATCGTAGCATAGCTTGGTGGTAAGCTACTCAGGAGTGTTACAATCTGATCTTCCTCTTCAATTACATCACCTATTGCTCTTAGCTGATCAGTCAGTTCCTTCATTCGTTTTAAATGATCATTTAAACCAGTGGTCCCCAAACTTTTTCCTGTGAGGGCCACATAACTTTTCCCTTCTCTGGTGGGGGGCCGGAGTCAGTTTTTAACAGGAAAAAGTGTGACGATTGCAGGAGTGCCTAAATCAGGGGTGCCCAACCTTTTTTGAACCAAGAGTTACTTTTGAAGTCGGCAGTTTGCCGAGAGCTACTCGTCCAGTCTCAGTATCAAAAAACAAAATTTTTCATCTCCCTACTCCTCACTTCTTTAAAGTAAATAAAACAGAACGTAATGTGTTGCTAGTTTTATTTAATTAAAGTATTTTATCAAAGTAAAATGACGCAATATTTGAAAAGCACACCATATTTTTTAAAGAAACGAATAAACAATGAACTGAACAATATAAAACTCCCTCATTTACACTAACTATTTACAAAAAGTGACTTACAAAGGTGCAGATTTACAAATCTCCAACAACTATTTCAAACCTCAATAAAACCTAAATATCAAAACTAGGCAGCTGCTCTGTGCAGCAGGATGGTGTCATCTGGTGCAAGCTGTATAAAATAAATGTGTCTCTACCTTAGTGGCACTTCTGACACTGAGAGGAGGAGGCGCGGGGCAGTATGAGGTGGAGGCGCAGGCAGGTCTCCAGATGATCATCAGTCATTGTGGATCTGTTTTTGGACTTGATGATTTTCATGTGTGAAAAAGCAGACTCACACAGGTAGGTAGATCCAAAAAGTGCTGTTAAGTTCAAAGCACATCTTCGGATGTAAGGATACTTTTCTTCTGAGAGCAGACTCCAGAACTCTCCATCCACGCCAGGTGATACTCGAATTACAGATGAGGCAAATAGACTTTGAATTAGAATAAACAAAAAAATACTCCTCCTCCCACTCTGTGTGAAAATAATATTTATGTGAAAGGGAGACAATTCAACTTACTCCTTCATCTTTAAAAACTGTGTTAGGATATGCTAAGTACTTGGTGACCGTACAGTACTGTACATGTATTCATTTGTAAAAAAAAAAAAAAAAAATTTTTTTTTTTTTTTTACTATTGTTCTGGGGGCCGGACCAAATGTGGGGGCGGGCCGGATGCGGCCCGCGGGCCGTAGTTTGGGGCCCACTGATTTAAACTGTCATTTTCTTTCATTTCACATCTGAAATATTTCTTCTTCAAAAATAGTTTATTAGCTAAAGTGTCTCTCTCCAAATGTCCTTTTAGCATGTCCCAAGCCTCTTTTGGAGTTTGGCAGCTTGTTATTAAATACAACTGGGGTGTACTCACATTTCGCACTAACATGGAAAATGCTTTTTCTCTCCGTCTCTCGAATTCTGCCCGAGCTTGTGCGTTAGCATCCAGAGTTAGCATATCCGTCTCCGTTAGCATGCCCCATAGTCCTTTAGCTTTTAGCAAATGCTCCATCTGAAACTTCCATGTTGCCCGGTTCTCTGGTCCGCTCAGCTTGTCAATAAACAGCTTATCATCCATTGTGAATCCCACAATTCCATTTATATGACTCAAAAACTTCACTTACTAAACTTTTTAGCAACAATCTGGGCCCTAACCTGAAGAGAACAGGTGTTTCAATGTGCATTCATTTATTATTATTATTAACGGCAAAAAACACAACTGCAATACACCGAAGATACAGCAGATGGTAGCATAACAATGCTCTCCCATTAACAACCATTGAACAAATTACTGCTTCATATTTCAATATTAATTGTGTCCAGCATCAGAACAGCTGAAGTGAACAAAAGAGGACAAACATGTCTCCTGTTTCTGCAGATGTTCAGCTGACCAACATCTGGCTGCAGTGGAGAAACGTTCAGGAAGTAGAAACTAATTCTCTCCTGGACTCTGTGTCTGTTTGAAGCTCAGCAACGTTCTTCAGAGGCTCCTCCCACTCTGAGTGCAGCCTCTCAAACGTTGGTTCTGCTGAGTTCTGTCCACAGAACCTGCTCCACATCTCAGGTCCAGATGTTCCACTCAGCTGCAGGAGCTTCTAACGGCCCTTAAATCCCCACAAACATGAAGAGGAGACAATAAGAAGAACATCCAGGAAGATGTTTCTCTGAATTGACCAACACTTGACTCACAAGAAGTCCACGTGCTTCAGTGAGACGTGTGGAGAAGTTCAGGTGGAAGCAGAGTTCTTGCTGAAGTCCTGAACTCAGCCTCTGTTCTCATTTCTTCTTCTACTATATTTCTTTAAACCATTAAATAAATGGTACTAAACCCTTGGCTTATGGATAATTCTTGCTCTTTTTTGTAGTATTCAGTTTATTGTTGTTTGCACCACATGTGGTGGAGCTAAATTATGCACACAGGGTCCCAGTTACATCCAGCAATAAAATGTAAAGGAAAACTGTAATAAGATCTAAGATATGAACCAATAAAAATGATAACTAAAAATGACACGGAGCATGGACTTTGTTGATAACTAAATATAGACTAAGCACTAGTAGTACAAAAACAATATGCCGAGCAGTAGCACAAAAATTAGTCTATGAGCAGATTAATAATGCCTGTAGTTTTGTAATTGTTGTTAATAATAAAAATTGCAAAACTTAAAAACTTTACAAAGCTACAAAAAATCGTAATAATTTAGATAATCATGTGGAGTCAACGTGTTTCTTCCATTTGTATTTGTGTAGAGCTCGTACTGCAGTAAGGAGTGGTTTGTTTTTCAGAGCCTAAGAGCAAAACTCTGAGCAAGACATTTCATCAATGAGATTGACAATGAGCTCATTTCTAATTAGTTCAGAAGAACATTTGTTTCACACACCAGTCCACTTGTTTTTCACGAGAGAAATCATTTCCACAAACCCAGTGGAAGATGGATGAAGACAAAGGATACAACAGCTGGATGTTGGGGAGGTCAGCTGCCTGAAGACTTGATCCACCTCTCTGCTGTTTCCTTGGACTGCCACCTTCTCCTGAGCTTCTGTGGTGAGGAGCTGCAGTCACACATTCCTCATGAAGCTCATCCATAGACATGCTTAGTCTGCCAAAAGGAGTTAAACGTTTTATTATCTGAGTTCACCAGAGGCACATAGGTCATGTACAGTGGTAAATAAATGGGAACAAATATTTTATCTTTAGAATTTTGGATCATATCCTAACTACCATTTGAAATTACTTTAATACATCATATACGGTATAAACTATTTAAATTTTTTAAAGATGTGTAGAAGTATGCATAATTATGTTTGTATACTGTAAAGTAAGTTTGATCATGTATTTATTGGTATATATCAGGTGTATCCATTTGTATATAACTATCATTAATAAACATGGTTCATCTTCACCTTGTTTGAAGCATCGGTGTAAAGAGAGAATGTGAGTGGGCTGCTTCTACTTTAAAATTTTTGGACCACTTATTCTACCATATTCTGTTATCAATATTAAAGTACTACAAGTTCATAACATAAATAGAATCAAGCTCTTTTTTTGGTACCGGTTCTCCTAAATATTCTTAATATTAAAGGTCCTAATGCACCTTAGCATATATAGCATTTCACCATATAAATGTACCTTAAATGTTTCAATGTTAATAAGAGCTAGTTACTTACAAAAGGCTTTGTTTTCATTCTCTAGAACAATACAGTGTTAAGATATAGAAAACACAATAAGTGACATTTAGTATATAAAATTATTAATGTTTGATCATTTTTATAAGCAAATTGAAATAAATGTAGCCAACAGAGTCCAATACAATAACCTAGAGGCTAGCGCTAGCATGCTAACTCCATAAACAAACAAAGTAAAAATAAAAAAACTCACCAGTTCCCACTTGCAGTCAACTGAAGGTTTTTTCACAGAGACTTCTAAAAGTTGAGAGGCTTATCAGTCAGGAATGGTAATATAATAATATAAGCATTAGATAAAGACTAGCATTAGCATGCTAGATCCAGAAAAAACTCACCAGTTGCCACTTTTAGAATAACCAGTCAGCTGAAGGCTTTTTCACAGAGACTTCTAAAAGTTGAGAGGCATATCAGTCAGAAAAGGCAAACAGACGTTGGCTAAAGGGCTTTGCATGATTTAAAACATTCCTGTGCCAGCCTGCTTGAGTCAGTCATTTCCCAGACAAACAAAAAAAAAAGACCGGAAGCACATGATCGGTAGGTACAGCTCACGTTGGACATGCCCAGGGCGCAGAAATCTGCACCCAGCATCTTCCCATTCTTTTGTAACATCGTGGAATAACTGCGCATGCGCCATTTTTAACGAGAGTCTATGGATAAGATTTGTGCGCCCCATGACTAGAAATGAGTCACCAATCAAAATATGTTTTTTGAAACAAACAATATAACTCATCATTACTCATAAAATATTTATCCTACACAACTAAAAACATAAATGCATATATTTCGAAATATTTGTATTTTATTATTTCATTTTTGTAAGTCTTCAATGTAAAATAGTGAAGAGCTCCAGAAGTTCCAGTGGGGCGGCACCCTAGCGCCCCCTATTGGCTGGCCACCCCTGCTCATTTGAGGACCAGAATGTGCACATTTTGGACCAAGAACACAGATGGTTTGAGAGGGGGGTAAAGGAAGCTGTTAATGTTAAAAGAAAAAAAACTTCTTTTAACAGGGGAGGACGTTTCAGAATTCAACTTTCAAAAATGTATAATGCAGCTTTAAGACTGATTCCCAGCCAGTTTTCACACCTGATGGGAACAGAGGGGCCTTATCTGTGAATTAGAGTAACAATAATAATAATAATAATAATGAATTCAATTTATAATGCACTTTTCATTAATACAAATCTCAAAGTGCTACAAAGTGTAACAAAGCAAAGATCAAAATAAAACAAGTGATAAAATCAAATAAAATCAATAATAATATTGACTAAGATCAAATATAAAATCATGTGGAGGCAGAATAGGCTTGCTTAAAAAGAAAACAACAACAAACAACAAACAAAGACCCTAAGGGCTCCAGTATAGCTCTGCGTACGTCGGTACGCGTGTCCGTACGCGCGTGCTGTACGCAGGCAGTTCACCCGCACACCCTAACATATGTTCTTGCGTACATTCTCGCGTTTTAGCACCAAATTATTGACGTCATTTGAGCAGCTGCAGCCCAGAGCGTTTACCTACGGGACAAATTGAGGTAGCTGATTGGTCATTTGTTGACACGCATACTGCATTGATTGACAGGTCGGGGGAAAACAAGACAAGAGCTGGCAGCTGCAGCCGCAGCAGTGTTCTGTGTTTATATATTAGTAAAAAGTAAAAAAAAAAAAAAATACACGGGAGCGCTGGTCCTGCAACCCACACATCGGACCAGCACACCAGGAAATCTCCAGAACCTCCCCCATACGGTGGATCAGAGTTTAATTCGCTAGTGACAAATTAGTTCATTTCTCATCATTTCAGTCATGGAGTCAACGGAGGAGGAAGAGATCACTGCCTTTTGGCAAAAAAACAAAAGGAAAGGTCAGATCAGGGATGAAGAAGGGGAATTTAATACATTTGTGTCTCATAAAAAAACATTCCGGCGCCGGGCAGTTTATTGTGCCACACTGCGTTTGCGTACGCGGTCGTAAAATTTGAACTTTGCGCGTACACGCCCTGCAGTGATACGCTTGTAACTCTGCGTAGTACGTGCATACAGCTGCATATGGACGTACGCAGAGCTATACAGGGGGCTTAATAAATCCCTACTGTTAAGGTGTGATTTGTTAATCTACATATGCATGTGTGTATCTTATCTCACTCAGCCTTCATAACCTGAATCCTGCATTCATTGCTCTTTGAATTGAGAAAGCTCCTCGGATGAAGAGCGAAACGTCTTCTGTTACAAATAAAGTCCTGTTGTTTTTGTATTGAAAGTTTGTTGAATTTATGTGTTGACATATTTGATGTGTTGAGAAGAGGTGTGTAAGGTTAAATTAAATTTGTTCCTCATTGTTGGCATAGAAAATGATATAAAATTGGACAATCTTTTGGGAATTAAACATCTCACATATCCATTTACCTAAGGCAGATTACTGTGGATTTACCCTAATTTTAAAGACAAAATAAACAAAACGCTGACATCAGCATGCTGCTCCTTTTCACCTGCAATCCAGTCCTCCACCTGCTGTTATTCCTCAGCCTAAAGGCTTTTAGAAATCTCCATCGTCTCATTCTATATCCTCTCCTTGCTGTGTCTCTGACAGACATGCATCGGCTGGAGTTGGCAGGTGGTCTCGGGGTCATACTGCTGCTGCTGGGAGTCCTGACTGCGTTTTATAAGTGCTACAATCTGGAGATCATGCTCTGCTACAGCAGACACTTTGGGAGTGATGAAACTGAACATGGTAAGCTGTTTGGAACACTCTACTTTACTTCAGGACACTTCAGGATAGTGTGACAGTGAGGAATTTGATGTGGCTCTTACAGAATTTTTATTCAACCTTTATTTAGGCTGGTTAATCTCATTGAGCCTCGAGGACTCATTTACAAGAGGGACTTGTAAATACTGTAGAATACTCGGTAACACTTTATAATAACTACACACTATTAAGCCTTATTTAAGCATTAATAAACATTTAATTAACAATGAAAACATCATTAATTAAGGATGATTCACACTTAATATACTATTAATTAACACACTTGTTAACGCTTTATACATAAAGAATAATGAGTTCCAAAACCTACGTACTCAATGTTTATTCATGCTTAATAACTCATGAATTAACTATGCTATCTATATTTGTAAATGCACAAATTAATGTGCTTTCACCACATGTATTAAATGCGTACTAATTGTTAAATAATGTTTGAATTCACTATCTATTAATCCTGCAATGCATCATTAATTAAGGCAGTTGCTAGTAGTTACTTAAGTGTATTTGTGAACCATTCTAAAGTGAAGACTATTCATGCTTTATTAAGGCTTTGTTAATGTTTCATAAATCCTAAATAGCCACAAGTTATTTTTCCCTTGTGGAAATCAGACAAAAATGATTTCACTATCTATTAATCCTGCAATGCATCATTAATTAAGGCAGTTGCTAGTAGTGTATTTGTGAACCATTCTAAAGTGAAGACTATGCCCAGCTGTTTATCCGCGTTTTAACATGTTACATCGGTGTCCATCAAACATCTGAGGCTGCCAGGCACACATGGATGCGAGCTCCCGGCCCCAGCAGGCGTCTCGGACCGCCACCAGTCGGGTCCGTTAGCATTAGCATGTTAGCTCGTGGTCCCTCCACTAAATCTTGCTGTCTGCTGCTTCACGCGTTCCACAGCGTCTTTGTCCTTGGTCTATCTGTCCCTACGCAAAACCGCCGTTCAGCTGCAGCGCATGTGTCCGCGCGGAGCAACCTCTGAACCAACAAGGTTTGGCTGTCGAAGCCGGAGCTAACCGAAGCTAAGAAACATAGCGACCGGAAACTGTCGGAAACTACCGGAAACTGCGTAATTCGGCTTAAAAATAACAATAAAAAATAATTGTAATAATAATACTTTATTTATATACCCAGTTAAAACAACCACAGCTGCAACAAAGCTGAAATAAAGAACATTTAAACCTAAATTATTTTTTAAAATTATTATTATTTATTTATTTTTTTTTTTTTTTTGGTCTGATTTCCACAAGGGAAAAATAACTTGTGGCTATTTAGGATTTATGAAACATTAACAAAGCCTTAATAAAGCATGAATAGTCTTCACTTTAGAATGGTTCACAAATACACTTAAGTAACTACTAGCAACTGCCTTAATTAATGATGCATTGCAGGATTAATAGATAGTGAATTCAAACATTATTTAACAATTAGTACGCATTTAATACATGTGGTGAAAGCACATTAATTTGTGCATTTACAAATATAGATAGCATAGTTAATTCACCTTTTAGATACCTTAAAACATGTTTAGCGTTTATTAAATCCTCTTTCATAGGTTTAGCTAATGTCTGGGAAAGTTTGCTTACTATCCAACTGATGTCTGGTCTGGTGCAGGTCATAGCATAGATCAGACTACCTACTATCTCACGATAGTTCGTAGGATCTACTACATTTGTTTTGTCGCTCTCATGATTTTCTTTGTGATCGAGCTTTGCTTCACATGGGGTGGATCTGGGTTTGCAGTCTAGCATCCCGTATTTTTCTAACACTTTTAGGATGTATTTCTCTTGGCTCATTTTTATTCCATCTTCTCCTTGTTCAAAATGTATACCTAAAAAGTTTGATATTTTTCCTAAGTCCTTCATGTTAAACTTTGATTTCATTGTTTCTTTGAAACTGTCCAAAATCTCAATGCTGCTAGCAGCGATGATCAGGTCATCCACCCAAATGAGCACGATAATCGTGTCGTTTTCTGTTTGTTTTCTGTACACACAATGATCAACTAGATTTCGTTCAAAGTTGTTTTGTTCGAGGTGATCGTTCAATAGTTTGTACCAATTTCTCCCTGATTGTTTTAATCCATACAAGGACTTCTTTAATTTATACACACATCTCGGTCCTGTTTCTGTTTGTTGTTCGAACCCCTCTGGTTGATCTATGTAAATTTCTTCCTCAATTGGGGCATGTAAATAAGCTGTTTTGACATCCATCTGATGTACTTTAAGGTCGTTCTGAACCGCTATCTGCATTAATGCTCGTACTGACGTTATATTAGCTGTTGGTGCAAAAGTTTCATGGTAATCTATACCTTCTGTTTGGCTGTAGCCTTTAGCTACAAATCTTGCTTTGTAAATCTCTTTTCCTTCATTTTCTTTAAGTGTATATACCCATTTTCCTCCAACTGAATTCCTGCCCTCTGGTAGGGTGCTCAGTTCAAATGTTTCATTTTCTTTGAGCGAGTCAATTTCATCCCTCATGGCTTGTCTCCATTTTTCTGCATGTGGTGACTTCTGAGCCTCATTGAATGTTTGAGGGACACCAAATACAGCCCTGTAGCAATGATCGATAGTTATTTGTGTCGCATCTGATTGGTAATCTTCGAGGTATTTTGGGGGTCTTCTCTCTCTTTTTGGATAACGATCACTTTGCTCTGTTTGAGTTTGTTCATGATCAGTTTTATTCTCAGTGATATAATCTGAAAACTCTCCATTTTGAGTTTCTTGAAGAGTAACTTCCTCTTTGTCACTTGGGGTGACATTTTGGGTAATGTCCTGAGTTAATGGTGTTACATCCTGTCTATTTTCCTGCATTGGGTATCTGTCACTCTGGATCCCTTGCTCCCAAACATCTGTCTGTGTTTGTTGGTCAACACCATTTTCTTTGATGAATTTTACCAGCCTGTGTCTGGAAACTTTTCTCATCTGTGGGTGGTACACTAAATAAGCTGGGCTGTTTTTGTTGTACCCTAAAAACAGTCCCCTTTCTCCTCTTGAGTCTAGTTTCTTGTGTTGGTTGTTGTATGAATAACATTCTGATCCAAATACCCACATATTTGAAAGATTTGGTTTTCTTCCTGTCATTAAGAAATATGGGGTGTTCTTGGTTCTGTTATTATAGCATCTGTTGCGAACGTGGGCAGCACACTGAATGGCATATGGCCACAGTTCTTTAGGTAATCCCTTTTCTAATAACATACATCTTCCCATTTCAAAAAGTGTTCTCCCTTGTCTCTCTGCTTTTCCGTTTTGGTGTGGGGAGTATGGTGATGATGTTTCGTGTCTAATGCCTTTATCTCTGAGTAGTGTTTGAAAGTCGTTACCTGTGTACTCAGTACCATTGTCCGACCTAAAACACATAACATTCCCATAGGGTGCCCAGTCTGCCAGAAACTTCTTTGTCGCTTCAGTCGCTTCACTTTTGTTTTTCAGAAAATAGACTGCAACAGCCCCAGAGAAGTCATCAGTAAAAGAAATAACATACCTGTGTCCCTCTAAGCCTGTAGGGGTAACAGGTCCTGACAAATCCGTATGGACCAACTCTAGTGGCTTGCTTGTTCTATCATCTGACTCCTTGTTTCTGTTGTTAATAAATTTCCCTTCTGTACAGGTGTTACATTCCATTTTGCTGTTGTCAGTGATTTTCATTCCCTCTACCACATTTTGTAATTTCATAACATCAGTCATGTTACAATGTCCTAATATTTCGTGCCATGTTTTCAGGTCACAAGCTAGCTTAACTTTATCATTGTTGGTTATGTCATTTAAGTTTTCCTCAATGTATCCTTCATCATTATTTTTCATCCTCAGGTAATACAGTTTCTCATGAACCTCAATAGGGAACACAGTACCATCTTTACCCAGCAGTTCATTTTGCCCATCTGTGAATGTTACACTGGCTCCATTTGCTGTAGCTGATATCACAGAAAATATGCTCTGTGGGTAGGATGGGATGAATAAAGCATTTTTCAGAGTAATTTTAACATACCTTCCCTTTGAGTTCATCAGTTCGATTTGTACATCACCACGCTTCAGTGCAACGTTGTTCATCTTCTTTCCATCTGCCAGTTCCATGTAGTGTCTGCTTGGATCAAAAGTCTTGTCGATTCTCGTGAACAGCTCTTCATCAGTAATGATGTGTGATGTTGCTCCACAGTCCACCATTATTCCATTTTGCTTGATGTTGCGGGGCAGATGATTCCAGCTGGCTTTGGACACCATGGTCCAGTCCCCCTCGTGGTTGTCCTGCATGTCTGACGTCTGCTTGGCCTCATCTTTCCGTCTCGGTCCTCTTCTGCATGTCTGGTCACTGTGGGTTGTGCCTTTGGACGCCATGGCCCAGTCCCCCTCGTGGTTGTCCTGCATGTCTGACGTCTGCTTGGCCTCATCCTTCCGTCTCGGTCCTCTTCTGCATGTTTGGTCACTGTGGGTCGTGCTTCTGTGGTAGCTGCACCATTTTGGCTCGGCTTTTTGGCGGCAGTCCCTGGCCATGTGCCCGCGCAGGCCGCAGTTGTAACAGTTTAAAGGCGCGGCCTTTTGGCGGCAGTCTTTGGCCACGTGCTCGCGCAGGCCGCAGTTGTAACAGCTTAATGTTGTCATGTCCACTTTCATTACATTATCTGCCTTTAGGTTGCTTTCAAACTTTTCTGTCTCTTCATAGCTTCGGAGTCTGCTCTTGAATTGGGTGAACGTCAATTCTTCACTGCTCTGTGTCGTGTGAATAGCAAAAGGCTTGTATGATTCTGGCAATCCCTTCAGAATCATTGCTATTATTAGTCCGTCGCTAATAACCTCTTTTGCATTTCTCAGAGACGTTATTGCTTTTTCAGCACGTAAAACATAGTCTGTCACTGTTTCGCCGGGTTCTTTTAATAAGGACGTGAGCTCCGTGTAAAGGGCGATAATCCTGGGCTTACCCTGGCTGGCGTAATGGCCGCGTAGTATCTGCAGAGCTTTCTTCCCGTCGTCGGCGGCATCTCGCATGACCAACGACAGACTCTTATCATCGAGGGTCTGTATTAGTTCTGCGTAACATTCCGCGTTTTTCTCTTCATCTGGGTCTGCAGATAAGATGGCGTCTTTCAAGCCTAGCGTTCTTAGATAAGCCAGGAACTTTACCTCCCAAAGTTCGTAGTTGTTTTCGTCTCCGTTGAAAACGAGTCTGTCCCACCGTCCTCCCGTGCGACGTCTGGGCCCATAACCTGTTGCGTTTTCATGTTCACCGGCGTTGTTTTCTCGTTCAGCACTCATGTTAAGAACCACACTTCTTTCCGTCAGATAGCTGTAGCTTCTTTATTACGAGTGGCACACATGTAAACTCTTCTTCTACAGCAGATCTAGAACAGCGCTACCTACACACAAGAAACTCACTGCCCCTAGTGGACAACAACGATATAACATGCACACATAATAACAACAATAACATAAGATGAGAACATATTCCAACAAAAGGGCTGGAGCTTCAACCCCTATCATGTGCCCCTTCTACAGGGGTGCCATAGAAAGTGTCCTGACCAGCTGCATCACGGTGTGGTTTGGTGCATGTACTGCATCCTGCCGCAAGAGCCTCCAGCGCATCGTGAGAGCAGCTGAGAAGATCGTCGGCACCTCCTTCCCCTCACTGCAGGACTTACACAGCAACCGCCTCACTCGGAAAGCCCTCTGCATGGCAGGTGATCCCACACACCCACTACACAGCTGCTTCAGCCTGTTGCCATCAGGGAGGAGACTGAGAAGTCTCCAGGCTCGAACCAGCAGACTGAGAGACAGCTCTGTTCATCAGGCAGTCAGAATGCTAAACACTCTGCCTGCTCTGCCTCCCCTCCCATTTGAACTGCCTTAACACAAAAAACTTTCTCACACATTACCACTCAACACAAAGTTTTTAACACTGGACCCTGTGTCATCAAACGGGTTATTCACTAAACTCTCGGTCATGTGCTCATTCAGTTTGCACTACTTCTCATATTTGCACTAATGTTTGTATTACATTACTGCCTATAGTCATACTACTGTTTACATTCACTGTTTACATTTATTAATACGGTTTACATTTATTACTACTGTTTTACATTTATTACTACTGTTTACATTTACACTACTTTTATATCTACACTACTGCTGATACATATACAGCATTCTCTGACTAGCCTTATCTAAGGATGCCAAATGTGCCTTATGTGCCTTACTGCATATGCCACTTTGCCTCTATACCAACATCAACTACCTCATACATATACTGTGTACATTAACTCATATGCTGCTGTGCCACTCTTTGCAAATGTCAATGCTAGAACCTTCAGTCTATTTTATAGATATACTTTTTATACTACTATGAAAAAACTCAGGACAGTATTACACTTTTATTGTTTCATTTTATGCTTATGTTCATTGGGTGTTTGGTGTTTCAGTGTTGGTGTAAATTTTCATACTTTCATACTACTATGAAAAAACTCAGGACAGTGTTACACTCTTACTATTTTATGCTTATGTTTATTAAATGTTTTAGTGTTTAGTGTTTAGACGGTTACTGTTGCACTGAGGGACTGAGAGAAATGCAATTTTGGTCCTGTGTATGTCCTGTACATATTGCAGTTCTGACTATAAAGTTGACTTTGACTTTTGATAAGGTAAAACATATTGTTCCAAGCACGGAGCCCTGAGGAACTCCATGACTAACTTTGAGTTACATTTACAAATTGGAATCTATCAGATAAAAATGATTTAACCCAATTTAGAGCCATTCCTGATATTCAAGTCTCTGTAAAATAACTTTTTGATCAACTGTATCAAATGCAGCACTGAGGTTTAACAGGACAGTGTAGACACCTGTCTACTAGGGATGCACCGATAAATCGGCTGGCCTATCGATCGCCCCGATTACCTTAATTTGGGGAGATCGGCGATCGGCCGATCTTTAAATGAGAAGCCGATTTTATCCACCGATCACATTTCAAAGGTCTGAAAATCAGCCGCTGTCCCTGTTTGCTCTGCTGTGAGAAA
Source organism: Garcialebias charrua (assembly GCA_038048925.1). Classification (NCBI taxonomy): domain Eukaryota; kingdom Metazoa; phylum Chordata; class Actinopteri; order Cyprinodontiformes; family Rivulidae; genus Garcialebias; species Garcialebias charrua. The sequence continues at coordinate 62,093 of JBBPBX010008103.1, forward strand.
GCGCTGACTAACAGACCCGCCCACCAGGTCACGTCTGCACATGCGCGTTAACACAGTCAATACAGGTCACTCGAGCAGCCATGTTGTCTGTTTGGAAGTTCTACGCATAAAAAATGAGCAAAAGATCGCAATTTGCAGTGCTGGGCAGCGCTAATCCAAAAATTAGTTCCGCTATTTCTAAAGCACTTAGGTCCGCAATTTCAAAAGTGCTTATGTATTAGCAATGCTAGCAGGCTAAATGCTAACACGCTAACGTGCAAATGGCGAACTACTTTTTTTAATCCAGCAGATTTGACCATTTCGTGAAACGGTTAAGCTCAGAAAAACCTTGTGCTATAAAGTCAGCTAAGAAATATATTTTTTCTCAGCAAAGAAATAATTGTTTTTACCGTGTTTTGTTGTAAAGTCCTACGCTTCTGTGGCCGTCGCGGCCGCCATTTTGAACAGGGCAAATGGCGAACTACTTTTTTAAATCCAGCAGATTTGACCATTTCGTGAACCGGTTAAGCTCAGAAAAACCTTGTGCTATAAAGTCAGCTAAGAAATATATTTTTTCTCAGCAAAGAAATAATTGTTTTTACCGTGTTTTGTTGTAAAGTCCTTTGCTTCTGTGGCCGTCGCCATTTTGAAGAGGGCAAATGAGGCGCTGACGCGTCGCGTAGGCCGCTGAGAAACATCCATAAGTTCACCCTCCATGTTAAAAACTCTTCGTCTGACTCTTCGAAAACAAGCAATAAGGCTGCAGAGTAACACACTGGCTGCTAACTGCTATAGAGAGAGCGCTCTCTCTAGCCAAGAGACTGAGGGGGACGCTTTTTTGTCACGGACCACATCCGGCGCTGACAGGATATGGTCTGTTAGCAGTCGTCCGGTTGATTTAAGAGCTCGTAAATAAGTTTTTTCGTTTTTACTGATAGATAATTAGTTATTAGCGGTACTGCATTTTAAATAAAAATAGCGCAAATCCGCTTATGAATTATAAAAGTTAGTCAATCCGCTGTAACGCTGACAAATTGTTTAGGTCCGCTATAAGCGGATTAGCGCTTTAGCGCTCCCCAGCGGTCTGGCACCCACCTTTGCCAATTTGTGTAAAGCCGAAGTAAGTCGTGGTGGAGCCACAACAAAAACCTTTAACACAACACACCTTGTTCGCCATTTAAGAAATCACCACACAGCCGAGTATGCAACGTTTGAAGTGAGCAACCAAGCTAAGGCTAATGCTAATGCTAAAGCTAGCGCTAACAAAGAGCCAGTCGGTGGGCAGCTGTTAGATTTTATGAGCATGAAAAGAGCAAAGCCACCACAATGAAAGTGATGGAGTTCA
>JBBPBX010008104.1:0-24525 GCA_038048925.1 Garcialebias charrua
AATGTAGGGATATAGCACCCTCATGTCCGTATGGGATGTGGGCCTCTCCACATCTCTCTGAAACTCTCTGTGTTTAGACTTTCTTGAAGCTCTCAAGGACACTATTTTTACAATTATTATGAATTAATGGACACTAATTAATCAGATTGAACTTTCTTTTTAATGTGTGTTAATTCAGAATTGATCAACAGTATATTTTTGTCATTTAATGATGATTTTACTAAGCTGGTATATTTTAAATATGCCAAAGTTAAGAGAACATCTCAGAATGATCTTGCTTTAAACTGTCTGCTCTATGCAGAATAAGTGTCTAAAGTTGAATGAACAATCCTTCGTATTTGTTTGAACTGTTTTTGGAACGAAGGAAAAGTGCTAGACATAGCTTGCTTTCGGTCTCCCGTCCTTTCTAAAAACAATGAATCTGTTCTCAAAACAAAGTACATGGCTTGTTCACATGCACCTGCATCTGCTGACGTATGTTCTTTTATTTACTGTCTACCCTACCTGTCACTCAGACGAACTGACCTTCAAAGTCACTCCTTCTCTAGGGATGGACAGCCAATCAGCAGGAAGTATGTGACTAAGTCACACCCCCTTCTTAAAGGGCACTTCCTGCATTTTTCCGTTCAGTGCTTTGGGGAGAACTAACTCGCAACTGGTCTCTCCCCTCTGGGAAAGCTGGAGACGCTCCGGTCAGTGTGTCAACTCGACCCACGTCTTAGCTGGAATCACAGTAAAGCCTTACTGTGATCCTTTCACTCATTTCTGAAAGAATTTGTTTTCTGAGGTTTATTTTGAAAATCCGTCAGTGCGATTGGGGCCTGTTCCTGCCGGTGAAAGCGTGCTCCCGCTCGTCTGATCCAGATATACACGCACGAAGTCATCTGGACGTTCACTGGACAACACAGTCCGTTAGTGTCCAAAAACTTCTCAGCCCTCACCTCAACCAGACGTATCGTCACCAGGTAAAGAGGCTTGTTTGTATGCTGCACGTGTCGGAAGTACAGCTGGACCTGTTTGGGAAAGGCATGCCACCCTGGTTGTTTCAAAATAATCAATTTCAGTTAACTTAGCTTTCATCTTCTTCCTCCTATTTCTTATTTTTCATAAGCTTTTAATCTGTCAAGTAATGTGCCAACAGTTTAAGTTCCCAATGTCTGTTTGTTTTAATTTGAATTCTTGTCAACGTAGTTATTAAATCAGAGCTAATATCGATACAAATGTTTAATGTAATTTTTGTGATAGTTTCAATAAAAGGTCTATTTTTCTGGTAGACCAACATAAGTTGAAGTCTCTCGTGAAATTACATTTCTGGCTAATCACATCACAGATTTATTGATTTATTCTGAAAAAGTTGAGACCCCGTGAACTTGGTGGCAAGTTTGTGCAGATAAAAGTCTGCTCAGACCTGCGCATCTAAAACTATAGGTAAGTCCTATATCTCTACAATAATGGTGGTCCAGTAAGTGTTTAAATACCTTACCCCACATTATTCGTTACATATTGGTGGCCCGTTACGGTTGTAACTATTGGTGGCCGCGTACAGGTCTTCTGAAAGATTAAATTGATTAAGTTGTTTTTGTAGCTTATTGTTACGGTGTTGTTGGCATTAGTTTGCATCCTGTTGTGGACTTATGGAATAGTTTTGGCTGGTGAGTGTCTCAGAGATTGCTAATCGTGGCATTGTCTGGTGCGTTTCCCGTTAGAATTATTTTTTCTTTCACATTCCAACGTATGCTTGAGGCGGATGGATGAATGTTTGTTTTTGTGAGACGTTCATAACGTGTCGCGAGGCTGCATGCATTTTTCTTTGTTGTGACCGCCGTGTCACCTCTGTTTCATTCTATTACATCTGCGGTTTGCTGTTGAAGGTCTGTTCACTCATTTGCTGCTCCATTTTTACCTAATCTGTTACAACGTGTTGTTAGCCGAGGTTCGGGTGAAACCCACTCTGCTTTTGGACCGGACAGGATCCGGTTCCGTGTGACGTAAAGTCCGTTGTTTAAACAGTTAGCGTGCTGCCTTCTTTGGGGGGTGTGGGAGTTAGCCTGGATGTGTTCAGCTCATTTACAGAGTTTTCTGCGGTGTAAAAATACGTTTATTTTGTGAAAGTGTGTCCAGTTCTTTGGGTCGAGCTAGTCGTTAGCATTACAGAGACAAAATGGCTGCTTAAAACGCTGTGATTGGTCCATTGTGTGTCGTGTTCAAGAACGTTGGTTTCTGTAGACTGCTGGTTGTCAGATTCATTTATGTACACATTTCTGACGGTTTATTTGTGTTGTTTGAGTTCTATGCACGTGATATCATAGAAGACTGGCTTAACCGGGGTGTTTTGCGATATTTATGACTGTTTTAGAACGTTGAAAAGTCCGTTCCACGCTTTTGTTCGACCGACCATAGGTCCGTGAACACACAGCTCGAACGGCGCGTCGCACGTGAGTGGCGTACGGTTAAGAAGACTCCATTTCCCATGAACGCTTGGGTTTTTGAACTAATGTTCTGTCTTCGCTGTGATTGGTCGGTTACGCAGTGGGTGAAGCCCCGTTCCTCGTCAACTTTCACTTCAGCTGCTTGTCCCAGACAAGTTTCAGGCTTGTTTGTCCATTACTGTCATTGAAAAGACTGCTTCATCGCGGTGTTTTTGAGATGTTGGTGGATGTATGAGTACGTTGTTCAGAAACTACCGATCGCCATGTGACCAGGTCACGTGACACCGGCAGTGGCAACTACTTTGAAGGCCCGACCTTTTTTCTTTTAAACGCAGTTTAAAATGTTTCACAGTCCAACCGATTTTACTCACATAATTTCATTTTTGTGAGAAAGGGGATACTAGAGTTTTGTCACGTCAGGGCTCTGGGCTTTCTGATTTGCTGTTTTTGATCCGTTGTTAGACGTCTGAATGTTTGGCAGCTCAGAGCTGCGCTCACAGGCGACAACAGGGCCTCTATAGAGGTCAGAGAGAGAAATTGCGGTCGCTGTGATAAATTTATCCAGCGCTGCTCACCCCACCTGCTGGTTACTAGAGAAGACGCAGTCTTCCTGTAATTTGTACGTTTGAACGTTCCTGTTTTTAAACGGGGAACAATTTGAAATATTGTACTCATAGCACACTTTATTTTGATTTTCACATATAATCAAATGTTGATGGCAGTACAGTTACACAGATTTAATACAGACTTGTCTGCTTTTTGATAAAACTTGACACTTTTATCATCAATTCTGTGCATAACAAGCTGAATGTCCCTGTTTAGTTTAAACTGCAAGGTTAAAATAACACACATGAGGCGTCCTTTGTTTTGACTTTCACAAAAATCTCACGACAGCCGTTTTTGTTTGACCTTGTCACAGGTCGACAAGTTAATAGGAATCACTGATTTTTATTTAATTTCACATCTTGGACTCCATGTTGACTGCCACAGGCATCACATGGTGAGACTGCACACTGTGAAATAAGACCCACTTTACTTGATTTTTCACAGAAAATCAGTACAAAGATGGACGTTCAAACAGGTGCATCAACAAATTGTGGGCTTGTTTCATCATTTCATAGGTGCTTAGCTGCTAAGAACGTCCTACAGGAACCAGGGGCCTCATGTATCAACCGTGCGTGCGCACAAAAACATTGCGCACGTCACTTTCCACGCAAAACCCCGTATGTATCAAAACTGAAATGAACGTGAATATCTGCGCATCCACGTACATTTCCACGCCAGCTCCCCTGCTTGCGTACGCACGTTTCTGTGGTTCTTGTTCCTTTGGCGACACTTACAGGTGCTTCTGAGAAACTGAAGCCCCACAGTCTGTGGTTGACTTTAAGAGCGGCTTGAAGACCTTTCTTTTTAACCGAGCATACTCTGCCTCCTCATGATTCTACTTTTGATCATAGCTGATACTGTTGTTGATTTTAACTGTTTTATTATTTGTTTTATCGACATTTAATTCTGTTGCACTTTGTAGCACTTTGAGATTTTCATTAATGAAAAGTGCGTTATAAATTGAATTCATTATTATTATTATTATTATTATTATTATTATTATTACTATTAACTGTTCATGATGTGAAAATGATTAATATTCCCACCAAACACACGATTAACAAGTACATCCACATGGACGCGCAAAGTTGTGCAAAAAATAAATGTAACAGGAACGGATACATTCAGCCTTACTGGAGGATATAGATAGTGTAACACGCAGAGCATTTATTTATAAACAGATATAATTCTCTGATCTAGGATATGGCTTATCAGCCGTTTTCAGAAATAATCATTTTTCAGTTTGGCACTGCTGCGCACTGGCGCAACACAGGGGCCGCGCATCACGCGTGCACGTGCAGAAACTGGGGTTCCACAGGAGCTTAGAGGGAGCTGGCAGGTCGATCAGGGCTGTGCCAGTCCAGTCCACACAAAGCCGATTCATGTCCAATGGAATGGTCTCATCCATATGATCCCAAAGGCTGAGTTATGGTCGCGCTTTGAGCGCGCGTGCACCCTCGCCGGTGTTACACGGCAGTGGAGGTGTGTCATTATCTGTGTTTATTGTAGATGTCTCCAAAATGACACGTGAAAGTACACCATTTATAACTTGTATGGGAGTAAAAGCTTCACAGACAAACAGATTGCGCACAAGGCTGCAGCGCGCGCTTTGGAGACTCCAACATCACGTCATGTCATGAAAAGTCTCCACTGAGACGCAGAGACTCGTTTCTTCATATCATCTATTAAATAAACGAAGATCTATGTTCTAGCAAACATCCAAGTAAGTTCCTCTGTGTTTACAGTAATTATGGTAATTAACTCGTGCGCAAAGTTAATATTTTCACTCAGAATGAATGAATGAGCCGGTGGCGCACCTGACAGCAGCGTGCGCGCACACGAATACCGGCACACAATCACTCGTTCTTTGCGTGATGAACACAGTTTATTACTATTCTTACTTAGGATGTTTGTCCTCACTCATATTATATTAAATCCATTGTTTTCCTGAATCTAGAGATCATTTCTGATCGCGCAGGGATCAAACAAACATGTCCTTCACACATGCAGGAAGTAATTTGCATCTGTTTAACATATGTAAATGTAGGCGTGTCAGGGGAGGTGTCTGACGTGCGCTCAGTTCCACGTTCATTGTGATGTACAAAAGGAATGTGCGTGGATACCGGTGTACGCACAGCTTGATAAATCTGGATTTTTTTGTGCGTAGACACTTTTCTGGATTTGACCGTACGTCACTTGTCAGTAAGAAATCCACGCAAGTCTTTGATACATGAGGCCCCAGGTGAACATCCCCTGGTGTTTTATGACAGGCTCCTCTCTGCTTGCACAAAGGACAAAACTGTCCCTGGCTTAGAGGAAGATGAGGAGTTTAAAAGTCGTTTCACTTTGAATCTGATACCTTTCATAATGAAATGTGTTCACTTCAATGTTAATTGCAAAGAGAGTACCATGGCAGAAATCAAACAATGTGCTATGGAATTTTTTGACATGCTCGAACGACGAAAAACACCCTTAGTGGTGTGCCCAGGTCAAAAGGTCACGTCCCACTCGCAGGAAGTAGAAGAGGTTCCCTCTCCTTCAGAGTGTGAAAGTATACATGTTTTTCATGATAACAAACCACAGATTGTGTCCAGCTGGAACGGTGGCTCTGATCGGTTCATGGGAAGTTCTGCTGCCCCTCAGGTTGATGACCCTGAGATGAGCAGAGAACCACATAAGGTAGGTGTTCGCCCTCTGGATGAACCCGGATGGTTAGGATCGAACCGAAAGAGTTCTCTCATGGATCTCACAGTGGGTGAGATTCGAAGACGGATGTCTGGGAACCGTGACCCTTTGAAAAATGGTCTGTCCCGACATGTACCCCCGAGAAGCGGCCCTCCTGCCCCTGCCCCTCGAACTACACTGTTCGAGACATGCAAAGAGTCACACATGCTCCAGATTATGGAAGTGGCGCCTCCGCGCGTGGACGTGACTGAGGTTGTGAGTTGTTTGTCAAATGTTTTGAATGTTACAGTGGTTGACCAAGCTGACACAACGTGTGATGTTGTCCTTGATGATAACACAAACAACGTTGTTCTACCTGACGAAGCGACGCGCAGCACTGCCTTTTGCAATAACTCAGTGCACACAGTTGACAACACCAACGTCAACACTGACATAAATGCTGACAGCAAACAAATTGCTGATGGTCAGCGTCCTAAAAATCTAAATGCTGACAGCAAACAAATTGCTGAAAATCCACATCATGAAGGTCATGAGGCAGACAGCCATCATGATGCTGACAGCGACGACGATTACACAGACAGAGTCACACGTACACAGAAACGTGTGGAAGAACCTGAATGGTTTCTGTGTAACTTTATAAAAAGGGGAATAGCTAAGAGAGCTTACCTGCCACTCACATTGGAAGGGGTCCTCGCGCAAGAAGCACTCCTGGTTTGCGGCTCAGACGTGTCTATCATGTCAGCCAAACTGTTTAAGGAGCTAAGGACCGCCGCTAACGATGTTGACAGGCAAATACCCTTTGTGAAAGACACTTATGGTGAGCAACAGGGCCCCGCTAAGACGAGGACATCCCTGACAGCTATAGCCATGGTTCACATACAGATTGGTGAAATGTCACTGTACCACCCGGTATATGTGTCTGAACTTGACTCACTCCAGACTCCATTTGTGGTTAGCCAAGATTTTATAAATCGCTTTGAAGCGATTATAAATTATGGCAATCAGACAATGTGGGCCACAGTGAGTAGTCCACTGCCATACGTGGTGCCTCCCCAAGGTCAGGACACTGACTGTCTAACAGCAGGTACCGCTGTGGCCACAATGGATTCACACACCGAGACCACAAACCCGGTAAGTGAACCTTCATATACAGGTGAGACAGAGGAGACTCAACAATTGGACCAGACTCTGGCCCATCACGAGGACCTCCTCTGCGAGCTGACACCTTCAGCACTCCCTGACCACTTCCTACCACAGGTAGAAGAGGGTGTGGTGATCCAAGGGTCCCACACCGTTGACGCTGTACTGTCCTGTGGGACAGATAATTCGGCAAACAGCCAAGCTTTCAGTGAAGTCTTGGTTCAAGGACATCTGAGCCCACAAGGTGACAGTCTACTACACGCTGGCAGTCACTTGGACTTCATTGTTACAGATTTTGAGGATCCCTCCTCAAACAAAAGGGGGGTGAACCCACACTTCCTACCACAGGTAGAGGACGGTGTAGAGGTCCAAGGATCACACGCCGAGAACGCTGTGCTGTCCTCTGGGACAGGTAATTCGGCTATCAGCCAAGCTTTCAATGAAACCTTGGTTCAAGAGCATTTGAATGTAGAACTACTCAGAGATGACATAGTTTTTACAGACTCAAAGGGCACCTCTTCATTCATGAAGTGGGAAGACATACATTACAACGACAGAGACACGCCTGCGAAGGCGCCGACAGTTGTGACACACCTGAATTACGCAGAAAGAGGTAAACGTACAGAGATACGTTGGCCTAAACCTGTAAGGTTCCTGTATAAGGTGCCCAATAAACTGCGCGAACAGCTTAAACTAAACAAAGGCATCCTAACTCGTGCCCATGGACGGACGTCCACACCCGTGCGCGTGGTCCCTCATGACCACAGGGGGGTGATGTTAGGCCATGCCCATGTCAAGGACAAAGATTTCAATAACCCCACAAACGACAAAGATCTCGCAAACTCAAAGACTTCATGGGAAAACAAGGTCGTCCAAGCACAGGATAGTAAATAAACTAAACAGTTTAAACTATACTAGTTGCGAAAAGAAACCGTTCCAACTAGAACTTAGAAACGCTAAGCATAAAACCCACAACAAAAACTAACCTTAACAACCGTTTAAATCTGCAGGATTTAATTGACATCGGTTATAAAGCTAAGAACTGTTTTTCTTGTGTGTGACACGTTGGAATCTGACGACCAGAGTGAGTTTGTTGTAGTGAAACGTTGTTTTTAGTTGCTTAATTGCTACTTTTGTTGTTATTGAAGTTGTTATTGTTTTCTGAACACTCCCAGCCAAAAGAGGTTTTGATTGTTGATTAGTTGAAGACTTAAATGGATTTAACTATGCCAACATGCTGTTCATTTTGTTAAAGATCTCAATCTTTGAAGAGTCATTGTAGATCAATACTACTTAAGGTACTATAATCTACACTGATCTCCCAATCATTTAGGTAGGACCGATTCGATCGTTTCTATTCTAGATCTATTCATTTTGATGAGTCTCGCCATAGACTTCAAAATTTATAGGGAATACCAAATCTTGCGTCGTTCGTCTAAAAGACAACAGACATTTAGACCAAACTAGATTTCATTTTTTTTATTTTAGTTTAACCTAAACTAAATAATGAATGGAGGAATAGTTTGAAAGAAGAGGCCTTCGTTACAGAAGCCCTCCACATTTCTATAGGTATAGATCCCTATATCTGATTTTTACAGCATTGATCCACCCCTTAATTGGTAATTGTAGCTGATCTAATCCATGATAGCTTACATACCAGGTGCATATAGGTAAGGCTTAATGTAGAATCCCTATCATAAGCCCACCTAAAACCACATAATTGCATGACACATTGAACCAGGGTGGCACCGACTGGAAGCCATCCAGCCTGCAACCTTCGATGTGGGGACCTGCTGATCCAACGTTGGTCTTCAACCTTCATCCAAGGCCCGCCTCCTCTGCTTCAATCGAGGGATCCCCTCTACATGCTGATTAAAAACCATTCTTGCTGATGAAATCAATAACCCCCATCGTTGTGGATTTACCGTTGTGGATTATAAGACTTTGTTTTCCAAGGGATCACAGACTCAGTTTTCCATGGGTTAACAGACTATGTTTTCCAAAGGATTGAAAGCTTACCGCAATGGGATTACCTACGAACAGTATGGAATTTCCGAAAACATTATGGGAGTATAATTTTGAACTTTTTTTTGACTTTTTTTTTTCCACTTGCTGGATTACATAGAGGTCAGAGACATTCGGTGGTATCCTTTCGTGTTGGAACTCATCTCCAAGGACAGGCGATGATTTCCAAAAAGGGGGACTGTAGGGATATAGCACCCTCATGTCCGTATGGGATGTGGGCCTCTCCACATCTCTCTGAAACTCTCTGTGTTTAGACTTTCTTGAAGCTCTCAAGGACACTATTTTTACAATTATTATGAATTAATGGACACTAATTAATCAGATTGAACTTTCTTTTTAATGTGTGTTAATTCAGAATTGATCAACAGTATATTTTTGTCATTTAATGATGATTTTACTAAGCTGGTATATTTTAAATATGCCAAAGTTAAGAGAACATCTCAGAATGATCTTGCTTTAAACTGTCTGCTCTATGCAGAATAAGTGTCTAAAGTTGAATGAACAATCCTTCGTATTTGTTTGAACTGTTTTTGGAACGAAGGAAAAGTGCTAGACATAGCTTGCTTTCGGTCTCCCGTCCTTTCTAAAAACAATGAATCTGTTCTCAAAACAAAGTACATGGCTTGTTCACATGCACCTGCATCTGCTGACGTATGTTCTTTTATTTACTGTCTACCCTACCTGTCACTCAGACGAACTGACCTTCAAAGTCACTCCTTCTCTAGTGATGGACAGCCAATCAGCAGGAAGTATGTGACTAAGTCACACCCCCTTCTTAAAGGGGCACTTCCTGCATTTTTCCCTTCAGTGCTTTGGGGAGAACTAACTCGCAACTGGTCTCTCCCCTCTGGGAAAGCTGGAGACGCTCCGGTCAGTGTGTCAACTCGACCCACGTCTTAGCTGGAATCACAGTAAAGCCTTACTGTGATCCTTTCACTCATTTCTGAAAGAATTTGTTTTCTGAGGTTTATTTTGAAAATCCGTCAGTGCGATTGGGGCCTGTTCCTGCCGGTGAAAGCGTGCTCCCGCTCGTCTGATCCAGATATACACGCACAAAGTCATCTGGACGTTCACTGGACAACACAGTCCGTTAGTGTCCAAAAACTTCTCAGCCCTCACCTCAACCAGACGTATCGTCACCAGGTAAAGAGGCTTGTTTGTATGCTGCACGTGTCGGAAGTACAGCTGGACCTGTTTGGGAAAGGCATGCCACCCTGGTTGTTTCAAAATAATCAATTTCAGTTAACTTAGCTTTCATCTTCTTCCTCCTATTTCTTATTTTTCATAAGCTTTAATCTGTCAAGTAATGTGCCAACAGTTTAAGTTCCCAATGTCTGTTTGTTTTAATTTGAATTCTTGTCAACGTAGTTATTAAATCAGAGCTAATATCGATACAAATGTTTAATGTAATTTTTGTGATAGTTTCAATAAAAGGTCTATTTTTCTGGTAGACCAACATAAGTTGAAGTCTCTCGTGAAATTACATTTCTGGCTAATCACATCACAGATTTATTGATTTATTCTGAAAAAGTTGAGACCCCGTGAACTTGGTGGCAAGTTTGTGCAGATAAAAGTCTGCTCAGACCTGCGCATCTAAAACTATAGGTAAGTCCTATATCTCTACAATAATGGTGGTTAATACTTTTTGCAAGATTGTGGTTTTTTATATTTATGGTGGAAGTGTATCAGTGTGGCTTGATGTTGGAGAATTAAAGGCAGGATATGCCACAATGGCCTCATGCTTAGGTTACAGTCAAGCTCATGACAAGATTGTGGAAAGAACCTAGCACAGACATGATACACATAATTGCAGCTTTCCATGTTCTGAAAATTACCAGAGTGGGTCATGAAAATAGTGGAAATTTTACAGCCATATCACCTTGAACACGTCTGATCTAGTCTGATCTTGGAAGTTAAGCATGTCGGACCTGGTTAGTACTTGGATGGGAAACCACCTGGGAATACCAGGTACCATAATTGTATAGGGAGCTTGGCTCCACGCTGGTGAAAAACCATTAGCTAGCCAGGTCCCCTTAAGCAGCATGGAGCCACAGAGTATAGCTCCAGTTAGCGGTCCTCCAGCAAACCCCAAACAGCCGGGACTCCAGGCCAGCTGGAGTAAGCAAAGTGCTAATGGTAAGCCCCCAGTTCACCACTGATACATTCATGTTTTAAATCAATTTTCCTCACTCTGTGACACACCTGCTAAGAAGCAGATCCTGGTAATTGACAGTTGCATAGTCCGAAACTTGGAACTAGGGACTCCAGTGACCATAGTAAATGCATTCCGGGGGCCAGAGCAGGCAACAATGAATTCTACCTGCAGTGGTGGGCACGGTTGTGCTAATAGCAGAACTAACTTTTAATTTAACGGATTAGCATTTTTGCTAACTTTGAAAACTTTAAATCTGGTAAATTCAAGTCTGCTATTTTTTTTAAAAACAGTTGTAGAGGAATATGGTGTTTTACATGAAGTTATGCTATGCAAAGTGAAGCTAAGCGCCACCTGGTGACATCACCACCCTTGCTGCAGTCCCCACCCCCAAACCACCCGCAAACAGTCTCTGACTCATGGTGTCAGTTTACAGCCAATAATAGAGTAACATAATTGCCAAACCAAAGCAGAACAGGAAAATAACATGAAAAAACGTTTTCACACTCAAACATTGTAAATAGTCAGAAACATTGCACACATAATTTTTACCCAGCATGCTTTGCAATACTCACATAGTTTCTGTCAGAAATAATCTGCTTGAGGAGTTTCAGTCAGGGTTTAGAGCTCATCATAGCACAGATATATCATTGGTGAAAGTTATTAATTATTTTCTCATGGCTTCAGACAATGGACTTGTGTCTACACTGGTCCTAGACCTCGATGCTGCAATTGATACAGTTGATCACAATATTTTACTACAGAGAGTTAATTGGGATTACAAAAACACCTCTAAAATACAGTAGTTTAAATAATATGTTTTCAATAGATTCCAGTTTGTAAATACAGTATAAATAATGAATATTCTTCATGCATCAAAGTTAGTAATGGAGTTCAACAGGGTTCGGTGCTTGGACCAATAGTCTTTACTTTATGTGTACATTAAGTAAATGTATTGATCAGTATGGGATACATTTTCATTGTTATGCTGATGATACTCATATTTATCCACCAAACCCAATTAATCCAATGAGTTACTTAGACTACAAGCATGTCTTAAAGACATGCTTGTAGTCTATGAATAACCATTCATTTTCTGCTTTTAAACTCAGACAAGGTAGATGTTGTGGTTTATGTAACTGAAAACAGTAGATATAATCTTTGCTGCCTTTCACTTACTCCGGGTAGCATTAATTTAGCTCCAGTTCTAATGAAAAAAAAAATACTTTGGTGTTATTTTTGATCAGGATATGTAATTTAGGCCCCACTTTAAAAAAGTTACAAGGACCGCTTTCCTTTACCTGGGTAATATCACTAAAATTAGAAACATCTTTTCAGAAAATGATGCAGAAAAACTGGTTTATGCATTTATCACATCTAGGCTGGACCATTGCAATGGTTTATTATCTGGGTGTCCAAAAAATTATTTAAAATATATTTGGTTGAGCCAAAATTCTGCTGCCAGTGTTTTAATAAGAGTTTGTAGGAGAGATCATGTTTCTCGAGATTTAGTTTCTCTACACTGGCTTCCACTCAAATTCAGATCAGAATTCAAAATCTTACTTCTAACATACAAAGCTCTCAACAACCCAGCTCCATCTTATATTACAAATCTTATTGTTCCATACTTTCCAAACAGAGCAATTCACTCTCAGAGTGCGGGTTTACTTGTGGTTCCTAGAGTTTCCAAAAGCAGAAAGGGAGGCAGAGCGTTCAGTGATCAAGCTCCTCTCTTGTGGAACCAACTTCCAGTTTCTTTCCATTAGGCTGACCCCTGATCTACTTTTAAGACGAATGGTGCCTTTTCACTGTCATCAATGTGTTGTTCAGGACGGGAGATTGTGACAAAATGAAAAACTTTTTCAATGTGCTGAATTTCATATATTGATATATTTTACTAAATGGCATTTTATATTGTACATGAATGTTTTTGTATAGTGCCATGAGAAGATTTTGTTGAGAATTGAGGCAAATTAAATAAATTATATTGCAATGTACTGCCATTAAGTTGCTGCCAATTAGCCCGTTAATCATTTTCCACTAAGATACCAAGGTTCAAGGTTATTTATTGTCATTTGCATCACATGTGGTACATGAGGTGGAATGAAATGGTGTACTCAAGGTCCTAGTTACACCCAAAAATAGCAAAAATATAAAGTATAAAAAGAAACAGTATACAATGATCTAAGATATATGCTAAACATTAATAATGTAATGCAATATGGTGTAATAAACAGCAGAGTGAACATGAGTCTATTGTGATCAGATGGGCATGAACGCAGCAGCTTAAAGGCAATAAATCAGCAGCATGGATAATCGGCCGCACCCATAAGTCACATATCACCAATTAAAGTGGCATTACAGTGATTTTCCTGGTTAGGGATCCATGAGTCTAACAGCTTCAGGGTAGAAGCTGTTCCTCAGTCTAGTGGTTCTACACTTAATGCTCCTCAACCTCCACTGGCTGTAGTATCAGAAGCATCAGTTATTTGAAATTTAATACTTAGCATGCCAGACTTGTACTAGAGATTTGCTAGTAGGCATTTGCTACAGTATGTTATTGAGTTTACCCTGTTTTTTATTTTAAACAAACTCTTATAATAAACATTCTTGAACTTGAACTACTTGAACTTGAACTTGTAGACTTTATGTCTTTGTGAAGGTGCATTTGAGCTATTAGGGCCTTTGACAGTTGTGGGTTGTAAGATATTAGTTTATGTTGTAACAAGATAATGTCGTTAAAAAAAAGAAAATTTGTTTTTGCTGCAATTCATGCAGACTTTGCATGCATCTAAATTAAATGTTTTAATGTTAGCAATCTTTGCCCACATTTGAATGTTTACGTCACTTTTGGGTACTCTGGTTTCCTGTATGTCTTTTGAGTCTATGAATTAACAAATCAGAACATCTGTAATAAAGTAAGATAATTGAAATCTGAAGTTATTTATGTTTCTGTGATCACTAAACAAGCTCCATACAGTATCTTGGGATAAATAAAAAGTAAAATAAAATAAAACATTACTGGACCTCCACTTGTATCTTGCATTTCCATGTGCACCAGATCAGGGTCCACATCCACACCAGATACAGACCTGAAACACATAAAATAATAACATTAATAAGGGGAATTTCTGACAGTTCTGTTAGAAATTAGACCTAAAATTATGTGATTAAGTTTATAATGTAGATAAACTATAGTTATACAATTATTTACACATGATAGTTGTGAAATGCCCCAGAACAAGTAGCCAGTGGATGGGAATTTCCATAACTGAAACTAATATTGTCCTTTGGTAAATTCAGTATTTCTATTAAAAATAGAGATGAACAAAATCTCTGTTGTGTATCCATGTGAACTTGACATTTGAGCATTTCAGAAGCAAGGATATTTGCACCTGTCTGACACTTTGTGTCTTAGAAACCGAAACAACAATGGAGCCATTTTTATGAGTTTTTGTACATCTGTTTCACTTTAACCAGATCTTAGCAAACTCAAATTTTGATTGGTTGCTAAATGATTGCTAACTAAAAACACTGTACATGGTATCAAAGAAAATAAAAAAAGAACAGCTTTTCGGAGAATCTCAAATGGAAAAAAATGTTTTGTGTACTTTATTATTTTTATTATTATTACATACCGGTAGTACCGATAATTGAAATGTGCATTTCATGGCAATGAAAGAGACTGTACAATTAAAATACAATGTAAAATGCAGTTAAAAATAATATTAACATATGGTACTTAACATGTAAATTGAACAGAAATACTGTACAGCTAGTGTGACTACAAGGTTAGAGTAAATTATCAGGGGCGGCCGTGGCGTAGTGGTAATGGCAGTCGTCCCCCGATCGGAAGGTTGGAGGTTCGAATCCCGATTCCCCACACCATGTGTTGTTGTGTCCCTGGGCAAGACACTTAACCCCGAGTTGCTCCCGGTAGGACTGGAAGGCGCCTTGCATGGCAGTCGCCGCTACCGGTGTATAAATGAGTGTATGAATGGGTGGATGGTTGGTATTGTAAAGCGCTTTGGGGCTCCTCACAGGGGGCTGGAAAGCGCTATATAAATAAGCTCCATTTACCATTTACCATTTATCACATGAATAAGCACAAGAGGAGAGTTTTGATGTGGAATTTGAAAATGGAGATGGGAGAGTTTTTGATGTCCAGGGGGAGGGAGTTTCAGAGGTGATGGGAATGACTGAATGCTCTTAAACCAATAATGGTCAGATGAGCAAGTATTTGGGATATGTTGGGTGGAGGAGAAGGTCTTGGGAGTGCAAGTGAGTGTGTTGATGTGGAGGAGTTATGTGAAATACTGAGAGGCAAATATTTTGAGGGTTTTTATTGTTAGAAGCAAGATTTAAGACAAAATGGAATAATTAACTAGGAGCCAGTGAATACGGTGCAGGACAGGGGTTATTTGACCGGTGGAAGGAGTTCTGGAGATGATGCAAGCGGCAAAGTTTTGGACCATTTGGAATTTATGGGTGAACTTTGTGTTTTAAAAAAAAGAAGGAAGTTACAGTAATTAAAAAGTAATATAGTACATAAATAATACAGTAGTAAAAATACAGGAGGAATATAAAAAGGAGAAGGCTGAGGACAGAAACTTGTGGAACACCCAGACAGAGAAGAGAAAGATGAGAGGTAAATTAATAGAATAAGCTATTCAATTCTATTATTCTTTATTAAGCTAATACTAATATAGCGTAGCGCTACATCAGTGTTGCTGGTGCCGGCAGTTGCCGACGGTGGAGGGGATGGTTGGTGGGGTTGATAGCAGAGTGCTAAATTCGTATTGCTCACGGTTGTCATGGTTTGGAGTTTGTTTGAGCTGAGCTCAACAATCTCCGCTCCCTGTCCAGGACTGGCAAAGCTGTGTATTGGCATGGGGGATTTGGTAGTTGGGGTACCCGGTTCTGTTGATAAGGCGGGGTGCCCTCCTTGATTACTGGTAAGGAAAGCACTGCACGTTTTGTAAGTCACTGGGGTCTGCTCTCAGTTACTTAAGTTTAGGAGTGACTTATGCTGTATTAAATGCTGATGGAACAATACCAGTGAGATGAGAATGAACAATCACTGTTATTAAGGGTTTAAGGGAATGAACAGAGGCTTTGACAAGAGTAATCAGAAGGGAATCAAGCTGTCAGCTGGTTGGTTTCGATGTTCTGGTGAGGTGGGATATTTCAGAATATGAGGTAAAGTGTGCAGCTCGAGAGTGAATGGGTAAGAAAACAGGGGCAGGGTGCGTTATAAAGTGAGTGGGTAGATGCTGGTGGATATTGCTAATCTTGTTGTTGAACAATGTGATAACAGAGTTACAGCAGAGTAGAAATGATGATTAAAGAGTCTGGTGGGCATATTGTTTTGTTTGTCAGAAAGAACAGTATATTCCTGTCACGTGTATTGATGACATATGTGTAATATTGTGATATGTATATTGTAATATTTTCTTTTTTTTCTATTGTAAGTAGCAGTCTATCCACTGGCGTGGTGCCAAAAACATTAAATAATAATAATAATAATAATAATTAATTCAATTTATAACGCACTTTTCATTACTGAAAATCTCAAAGTGCTACACATATATTACCATACCATACCATACCATTTTATTTATAAAGCACTTTAAACAGGAACAAGTCCACACCAAAGTGCTGGACAAACAAACACGCAACAGGCAACACAGACAATGAAGTACAACACGAAA
The DNA here is from genome assembly GCA_038048925.1 of Garcialebias charrua. Lineage (NCBI taxonomy): Eukaryota > Metazoa > Chordata > Actinopteri > Cyprinodontiformes > Rivulidae > Garcialebias > Garcialebias charrua. The sequence continues at coordinate 16,749 of JBBPBX010008104.1, forward strand.
AACATAAAAACATTGCAGATCATAAATAAAACGATCCAATACAAATCAGCTGGCATTGAAAGCAATGGAGTAGTAGTGAGTTTTTAACCGGGATTTGAAAACCGAGAGGGAGGGGGCCTGTTTGATGAGCAGCGGTAACTCGTTCCAGAGTCTTGGGCCTGCTACAGAGAACGCCCTGTCACCCCTGCGCTTAAGGCGAGTTTCTGGAACTATTAAGAGTACCTGATCCTCTGACCTCAAAGCACGTGGAGGGACATATGGGTGTATCAGATCCGAGAGATAGGCGGGGGCGAGACTGTTCAGCGATTTGTAGACATACATGAGAATTTTGAATTGGATTCGAAGATGAACCGGTAGCCAGTGAAGGGAGGCCAAGACTGGTGTAATGTGCTCTCTTTTGCGTGTGCTGGTTAAAAATCGGGCAGCTGCGTTCTGAACCAGTTGTAATCGTGCAATGGTGGCTTGACTGACGCCAAGCAGAAGGGAATTGCAGTAATCCAGCCTAGATGTAATGAATGCGTGAATCACTGTCTCCAGGTTGTTTTTTGATAATATGGGCTTCAGCTTAGACAGACGCCTCAGCTGGAAAAAACAGGATTTGACAATCATGTTTACATGACTGTTGAGTTTCATGGAAGGATCCATTATCGCTCCCAGATTTGTGACTTTTTGTTTTTCGGACCCTTTTTGTTTTTCGGATATATTGAATGCTACACACATTCATAAACCGGTGGCGGCAGACTACCATGCAAGGTGCTTTCCAGTCCTACCGGGAGCAATTCAGGGTTAAGTGTCTTGCCCAAGGACACAACGACACATGGTGCGGGTCCCGGGAGTCGAACAGCCAACTTTCCGATCGGGAGACGACTGCCATTACCACTACACCACGGCCACCCTTAAAACATGCTGCTGTTCAACCTCTCCTGAAAAAACAAACCTTGACCCCTCAGTAGTATCTAAACTTCTAGAGAAAATAGTTGAGTCCCAGTTGAAGTGCTTCCTGGAGGATCACGCTGTCCTTCAGTTATTCCAATCTGGCTTTAAACCTCTCCACATCACTGAAACTGCCCTACTGAAGGTTTTTAATGACATCTTCTTATCCACAGACACTGGTGACTCTGTGCTGTTTGTCTTACTGGACCTTCCATCTGCTTTTGACACTATCAACCATGAGATCCTGATTGCTAGGTTGGAGCAGTGGGTGGGCATCACAGGGTCAGCCCTCAATTGGTTCAGATCCTACCTCTTTGACAGATCCTTTTGTGTTTCCATCAACAATTTTAGTTCTGCAGCGGCGGCAGTGCTTTAAGTGGGCCGGAACTCACCGGTACCCAGTTCCGCCACTTCTAAAATTTAACCCTGAGAGTACCGGGACTTTTTTTAAGTGTAAGGTGCGTTCCGGAACTTATTTTCATCTTCTCCACTTGAAAGACCCGTGGCAGATTAGAATGCATCATTTACCCCGACTGGATTTCAAGAAAGAGTAATGCATCTTCACGACAATAAAACATCTTTGGTGGAGCGCGTCATTTGGCCAATCACAACCTCAGGATAGACAGGGGGAGGAGACGACAGCGAAATCTGTAAAAAAAAAAACAAACTCTGCAGCGCGACAGAGCGCGAGGGAAGCGGAAGTAACTCCTCCAACGTGTGGGTAAAGTTAATATTTTTATACATGCAGTGTAACCATTGTTTAGTAAAATGGCATGTTGTGTTACAAATAAAACTAAATAAAAATTAACAAAATAACAGTCAATTGCACCCCTAAAGCCACTGTGATAAAGTATCACATTAATTTAATTATCTTAGCCACAGGAGTGAATTTAAAAACAGGATGATGTCTATATGAACTAGTTAAATGAGGTGTCTCTAAAATATCCTGATTCATGATCAATAATAATTTCAACAATTTTTTAATCTGTCCACAGGACCTGACTTTATTTTGTTAGATGTCTCTAAAATAGTTAGTGAATCATGTTTACATGTAGGTAAACATAGATGTTTAACAACTTGTTAAAATACACAAGAATGCAGGAAATGGCATCTACTTTATTCAAAATTTCTGGCAAAACATCTTCACCAGCATATTTAAGAAATGAGTTTTTACTGTAAGTAAGTTTTATTTATATAGCACATTTCACAGACATGAGAGTCACATAGTGCTTTACAAAAGGAAAAATAAAATCATAAAATCACAGAAGTACTATACAGAAAGGTAAAACATAACTCTAAAATCAATGTACAAAATTAACCAAAAGCCTGTCTGAAGAGATAAGTCTTAAGTTTTTAAATGCATCTGTTGACTCGGAGCAGCGCATTGTTAGCAAAATGTTCTGCTGTATTTGACTTGCTGCTGTTGTTGGTTGTTAATTTTTTGGTTGACACAATCTTTCCTATTTATGTCCTCATTAAATTAGGTTAGTAAATGACTTTTACTTGAAGCATGTTAAAAAATTACAAAATCTTTCGGGGGGGGTTGGCGCAACGTTTGTCACCTTTTTCATCCCTTCTGAGTTTGCAGGTATGCATATTATTATGACATTAGGGAGGGTACCGGCACTTATTTTTTTCCACTTAAAGCATTGGGCGGCGGCACTTAAATGGGGGGGTTCCGCAGGGGTCCATCCTATTCTCCTTATACCTGCTGCCACTTGGTGCTATTTTACGGAAACACAACATACCTTTCCACTTCTACGCCGATGACTGTCAAATTTACTTCCCCCAAGACACAATGGTACATGCTCTTCAACCTCTGCTCGACTAACTGGCTGATATCGGGGACTGGATGGCTTTAAATGTCTTAAGTTTCAATGAAAAGAAGTCTGAAGCCATGTTGTTCCCTCCCAATGACACAATCACGAACCACTGCATCAACCTTTCTGCTCTAGCCCTGTCTGAAAAACAAAAAGTCACAAATCTGGGAATGATAATGGACCCTTCCATGAAACTCAACAGTCATGTAAATTTGATCGTTAAATCCTGTTTTTTCCACCTAAGGCGACTGTCTAAGGCAGCTGAAGCCCATTTTATCCAAAAATAACCTGGAGACAGTAATTCACACATTTATTACATCTAGGCTTGATTACTGCAATTCACTCCTGTTTGGTATCAGTCAGACCACTATTGCACTATTACAACTGGTCCAGAATGAAGCAGCCCGATTTTTAACCAGTACAGGCAAAAGAGAGCACATTACACCAGTCTTGGCCTCCCTGCACTGGCTACCGGTTCATCTTCAAATCCAGTTCAAAATTCTCCTGTATGTCTACAAATCGCTGAACGTCCCCCACCCCCATATCTCTCTGATTTGATACACCCGTTTGTCCCACCACGTGCTTTGAGGTCAGCAGACCAGTTACTTTTAACAGTTCTAAGAACTTGTCTTAAACACAGAGGTGACAGGGCCCCTCCCTCTCGGTTTTCAAATCCCGTTTAAAGACCCACTACTATTCTGTTACTTTCAACACCAGCTGATCTGTGTTTGGTCATTATATTTATTATCTGCAATGTTTTTATGTCTATTTTTGTACATCATTGTGTATGTTGCCTCTATGTTGCCTGTTGTTTGTTTGTACAGCACTTTGGTTGGCCTTGTCACTGTTTTAAGTGCTCTATAAATAAAATGGTATGGTATGGTAATATTTGGCAATGGAGAATAGTAGTAGAAAAAATGTGCAGTGTACATGTCTTTGTGAATAGTAAATCCTGATTTTCTTTAAAGACGTTCAAGCTGATGTCCTCTGGCCTCCAAGTTTAGGTGTAAACCAGGGTGCAGTGTAGATGAAGAAGACAGTATGAGTTTTTACAGGAGCCAGGGCGTTTAAGGGGTTATGGAGACTGTCATTGTAGTTTGATAATAGTACATAGACTTCTAAAAAAGCTAAGTCTGGTCCTCTGGACATTCAAAAAACAAAACAAAACAATGCAAAAAAACTGTAGAAACGTTTCGTCTTTCGTCCAAAAGACTCCCTCAGTCTGAGAAGCTGTATTCAGCTCAGTCTTATAAATAGTACATAAAAGTACATAGACTTGTTTATACTGAGGAGAATTACAATACCAGTGTCTAGAGCAGGTGTGTTAATGATTTTACTATTTCATAAAGAGATGCCATGTGATGGCTTAATTTTATATAGTGAGAGGGTGACATTAAAAGAGATAAGCATTTGTTCAAAGATAGGCTGATCTGTTCAGAGATAGGCTGATCAGTTGCAGAACAGTTTTGTGGGGCTATACCAGCCAAAACAATAGAAGATGCCCAGAACATGGCTTTTGGACTCGGTAGAAAATCCAATGAACTGCTAAAACACAAAACTGTCCGAACAAGATTTTAAAAAATCCTTAGTGGGTTATTAGAGTTGTCAATATGTATGTTAAAGTGATCAAGCAGAATTACGTTAAGGGAGAGTGCTGAGATGTTGGTGAGGAGGGTAGTGAACTTACAGATAAAGTACAGTACATACAGTAAATGGTATATATAGTTTTGGGCTTAGGTGGACGATGGCAGGATTGGAGGCAAATGGAGTGTAGTGTACTGTAGAAAGGAAGATAATGGTGCCATTTTCATTTTGGCTTCACAAACCTAGGTAACTCTCTTGACACTTGAAGAATTATTTGATATCTTTCCAGATGAAAATATCTAGCTAGCTGTTCAGCTAAAAACAAGACTAGTTGGCGTGACTGTCCTTATTGTGGATATTCTTGCCACGTATTATTCTGGCATGGATATGTTGGAGGTTTTGTTTGGAATAATGTCAAATTTCATACAGTGAGAAAAATAACAAATTATAAATAATAATAATGATAATAATAATAATAATAATAATAATAATAATAATAATAATAATAATAATAAAACTTTGTAATAAACTTTACTTCTATAGCACCTTCCAACAACACCTTGCATTAACCAAAGTGCTTTACAACATAAAACAAATGAAAACTGGATACACTAAATCAATGCAAAAGAAGACATGCAGAGAAGCAATGTCAAGTTAAAGATCCCTACATCCCTAATGACAATGCTCTGTTTCAGGCACGTTCATCAAAGTTTATGCTCAATAATCCAGATAGAAAATAAGACAAGATAAAACTTTATTGATCCCACAGGAAATTGTTGTACTAGAGTTACAGTACAAAGGAACATACACAAGGAATCACGCAATATATAAAAATAACAGAGAATATAAAAATACCAACAATTAAGTTCTAAACAGGTGCAGACAGAAACATTAAAGTGTTTATTGTAGTACATGGTTAATTTTATTGTTCTATGTGCAGAAAGGGGGAGGAGTTGAAAAGTTTGATAGCCACAGGGAGGAAGGACTTCCTGTGTTGTTCTGTGGAGCACCTCGGTGGTCTCAGTCTACGACTGAAGGTTATAGGGTAAGAGTCCAGTGTGTCATGCAGGGGGTGTGACATGTTGTTCAGGATCTGGAGCAGGTTCCTCAGCATCCTCTGCTCAGACACCTCTGTCAGAGACTGCAGGTCCACTCCCAGAACTGAGCCAGCTCTCTTGATGAGATTATTGAGTCTGTTGGCATCAGCTTTCTTCACCCTGCTGACCCAACACACCACAGCATAGAAGACAATGTTTCAGATCACTGAGTGGTAAAACATCTGAAGCATGGTCCTGCAGACATTAAAAGACCCGAGTCTCCTCGGAAGAAAAAGGCGACTCTGCCCTTTCTTGTAGAGGGCATTGGTGTAAGCTGTCCAGTCCAGTTTATTGTCTAGGTGGACCCCAGGAACTTGTAGCAGTCCACAGTGTCCACCATACCCTTGATGTTGACAGGGTTGGGGGTGGTGGGATCTTCTTCCGGTAGTCCACCTGCAGCTCTTTAGTTTTTCCAGTGTTGAGTTGCAGGTGATTCTGTCCACCACACCGCTGTATTCAGCTTCCTGGTCACCACTGATGCAGCTCACAATGGCAGAGCCATCCAAGAACTTCTGCAGATGGCAGTAATGTGAGTTGTACCTGAAGTCCAAGGTGTAGTGGGTGAACAGAAACAGCCAGAGGGCCGTCCTCCGAGGAGTCCCTTTGCTGCTCAGTATGGTGTCTGAGTTGGTGTTCTGCAGCCTCACATAGTCTCTGATCCAGGTGACCAGAGAGTCATTCACCTGTATATCCAGGAGCTTAATGCAGAGTAGAGCAGGTCTTATGATGTTAAAAGCACTGAAAAAGTTAAAGAACATGACTCTTACAGTGCTGCCTGCCCTGTCCAGGTGCATGTAGCCTCTCTGCAGCAGGTACATGATGGCATCATCAACTCAAATGCGTGGCTGGTATGCAAACTGTAGCAGGTCCAGATATGGTTCCACCACTGATCTGACATGCTTCAGGACCAGTCTCTTCAGCGACTTCGTGGCATGTGATGTCAAGGCCACAGGTCTGTAGTCACTGTGTGAGATTGGGCGGCTAATTTTCTGCATGAGCCGCACATCCTTTCAAGAGTTTGTGGCTTAATCCATCTAGACCTGCAGACTTGCCTGGGCATATACAGTTGAGCTCCATCCTCACAGCCTCCCTGCTGATGTTGATTGGAGGCTCTGACGTGTTATGGGAAGACAATGATAGTGGAGGGGAAGGGGTATTAGGTGAAGAGGGTTGCAGCTCGGGTCCATTATGTTGATGATGAGGAGAGGTGGGGTTGTCTAGGAGGTGTGGTGACACCCTGGAAGGTGTTATGCCGGGTACCCACCAAACTTGTCTTGAACGTCAAAAACGCTCTTGACGCACCCTTTTGGCTGCTTGTCACCAGAATCTGTTCACACTGAAGACGCGTCTGATGACGCGCAGTGGGGGAGCGTCTGGCTCCTTTTCCGGTTGTTTCTTGTACACCGGGCAGACAAAATCAGCTGTACGTGAGCCTCGTTACTACTTGAGTGGGTTTTCTACGAGCCGAACTGCAGTTCTGAAAGTCTTTCTTGAGATTAAAATGTTTTTTTATGTTTGGGGTGATCGTACGCTCGAGCGGACAGCGGCAACTGTAAAAATGCCAAGTTTCTTACCGGAGGCTGTTTTCTTCATGGAGGCTCGTTGGGGTAAGTTTAAAAAGTCCAAAAAAAGTCCCGTTGTCGTTGCGTCATCACATAGCAGGGCCTCTCCCGATTGGTTGCTGCGACGCGTCGAGCAACCAAAGTTCAAATATTTGAACTTTGGCTGCTCGACGCGTCGACTGCTTCGGACGCGTCGCGTGCGTGGAAAAGAACTGCCGCGCGCTGCCGCGCCGCTTGAAACGCTCAAAACGCACCACTTCACGATTTGCCGCGCCTCGACGCGTCTCCACATAGACTTTCAATGTAAACCGGCCGCTTCCGCTGCCCGAAACGCGTTTGGTGGGTACCCGGCATTAGAGGTGTGGGTGAGGGCTGATCAGTTGTGCAAAGTGAGCAGTTGGAGGTGTGGGTGAGGGGTGGGCAGTGTTCACAACGTCAAACTTGTTGAAGAACTGGTTTAAAGGCGCAGTCTGCAGTTTCTGTAGAATGTAGCACTTAGAAAAATTTTCAACAGGGAAAGCGTTCTGATCCCTCCCCCTCAGAGCCATATATGGCTCTGCTCCCCCTTGCTCTCGCTGAAATTCAGCTCAGCCTTTTTAGCTCTGCCTCCACTGCATGTCCTGTGGCAGCCGCTGCGAAGTTCTGTGTTTATATGTTAATAAAATGTTCTAAAAAATAAAATAAAAACATGGAGTGCTAGTCCAGCACACCAGAACACCATGAAATCTGCAGAGCCTCGCGCAGCCACGTTGACCCGAGTTTAATTCGCTTGTGACAAATT
>JBBPBX010008104.1:41919-52279 GCA_038048925.1 Garcialebias charrua
ATATATATATATATATGTAATGATTTCAGTAAACCCAGATGGTACGAGACCCGGAACGAGACAAGACTCCACAAGATAAAAAATTCAACAGTGTTTATTGTGCAGGTGACTATGTACAGGTGGTCCTCTGGAGCTCCTGGGAAACAAACAGGATGTCAGATGGGTTGAAACAAGAGAGGTCCTTTGAGTACTTGTACTGTTTTTTCCTCTTACAGGTTGGATGGTTTGAGTGGAGCGTGAGAGTGAATCCAAGTGAGTCCAGAGGAAGGTGAATCAGTCTCACAGAGGAATGGCAGTAGATCAGGCACGAGGACCAGGCACTGAACCCAAGGCGTACCAGAACAGGAAGGGATCCAAGAACACAGGAGAACATAAGTAGCTCAATGCCCCAGCGAGGAGTGGAACTTGACTGCAGCCTTATATAGGTGAAGGTCTCATCAGGGAGATAGCCGGCAGCTGTGGTAATTGGCGGCCATCTTGGGTTGCAGCCAGTAGCACTCCCTACAGTACCCCCCCCCTCAAGAGTCGCCCCTCGGCGACCCGAGGCGCTTCTCAGGATGGGCCCTGTAGAACGAGGAGATCAAGCTCGGATCCAGGATGAACGACCGAGGAATCCACGACCTCTCCTCCGGACCGTAGCCCTCCCAATCCACCAGGTACTGGAAGCCACGACCCCTGCGTCGTACGTCAAGGATGGATCGAACAGTAAAAGCAGGATGGTTGTCGATGATCCGGGCAGGAGGAGGAAGGTTGTCAGGGGGACACAAAGGACTCACGGAAACAGGCTTGATCTGGGAGATGTGGAAGGTGGGATGGATCCTCATGGAGCTGGGGAGCCGCAGTCTGACCGCAGACGGGTTAACGAGCTTGACGATGGGAAAGGGGCCAATAAAGTGAGGAGCCAGTTTCCGAGGAATGTCCTTCAAATGAATGTCTCTAGTGGACAACCAAACCTCCTGACCCACTCGATAGAGGGGCGCAGAAGAGCGGCGGCGATCAGCAAAACGTTTATTCTGAGCCGCCGTGCGTAGAAGAGCAGACCTGGCCTGGTGCCAAACACGTCGACAAGTGATGGAGCACAGATGGGACCGAAATGTCGGACCCCTGGCTGGGAAACAAAGGAGGAGCATAGCCGAGAGATGCCTCAAAAGGCGACATACCTGTAGCCGAGGACTTGTGGGTGTTGTGAGCATATTCGACCCAAACGAGATGCTGACTCCAAGCCGAGGGGTTGGACTCCACCACACACCGAAGCATGGCCTCCAACTCCTGGTTGCATCTCTCCGTTTGGCCGTTCGATTGGGGATGATACCCCGAGGTTAGGCTGGTAGATGCCCCCAGCGACTGACAAAAGCTGCGCCAAACTTGGGAGATGAACTGAGGACCACGATCCGAAACCACATCAGAGGGTATACCATGGACCCTAAACACATGTTGGAGCAGAAGTTGAGCAGTCTCCATCGCAGAGGGGAGTTTGGGTAACGGAATGAAGTGAACCGCCTTGGAAAACCTGTCGATGACAGTGAGGATGGTGGTGTGGCCGTCTGAAGGGGGTAAACCAGTGACAAAGTCCACCGCTACATGCGACCAGGGACGAGCAGGCGTGGGCAGAGGTTGAAGGTGTAGTATCAGGCTGTTGGTAGGAACCTTTGTGTAGCATTGTGTTGCGGGTCGGACCGTAATAAAGGTTACCTGTTAAGACGGAGTCGTGTCACGCATGCTTCTGTGTAGCCTCAAGGGTTTACTAAATATATACATATCGGAGAACAGAACATGGTGTCAGAAGTGTAAAAGTATAAAATACTAAGTGAAGAGAGAGAATTAAAAACGACGTCATCATGAGCCAGTTTCAAGTCGCCCCGCCAGAAAAGTTCACGTTCAGAACTGAAGACTGGACGAAGTGGATAAAGCGTTTCGAGAGGTTTCGTATCGCGTCTGGTTTGGAGACACAAGCGGATGAAAACCAAGTAAACACGCTTATCTACACCATGGGGGACGAGGCAGAAGATATACTGGTTTCCCTGCATCTAACTCCAGAAGAAGCGAGTGAGTACGAGACTGTTAAAGGACGGCTGGATGCTCACTTCGTAGCCCGCAGGAATGTTATATTTGAACGGGCGAAATTCAATCAGCGCCAACAGGAGACGGGTGAGTCCATCGACGGCTTTCACACCGCGCTGCACTGTTTGGCTGAATACTGTGGTTACGGGACTTTGCATGATGAGATGGTGCGTGACAGATTCGTCGTGGGTTTGAGAGATAAAAGACTATCAGAACAGCTACAAATGGACGCTGAACTGACGCTCGAGAAGGCGTTAAACAGAGCCCGTCAGAGCGAGCTAATAAAAAAGCAACAGGAAATGCTTCATGCTAACTTCAAGCCGGACATTGTGGGGGCGCAGTTGGACCGCGTTCACGCGAGCGGGAGCGCGCGCTACAGACAACCGAAGGCCGCGTTCAAACCTTTTGTCACAAAAACAACACAGGATAAAAAGGTCCAGTGCAGAAGATGTGGTGACATGAAAGGACACAGTATGCAGCAATGCCCTGCTAGAGAAGCAGCCTGCAATTATTGTGGAAAGAAGGGACATTTTGCAAAAGTCTGCAGAAATAAAAAAATATGTGAAGTAAATGCTGGATTTGAAACAGAAAGCACAAATATAGACAAAGATGTTGCTTTCCTGGGATCACTTTCTACAGAAGCTAATGAAAATCCATGGATGACAGACATACTGGTGGACAAACATAAGACTGTATTTAAAATAGATACAGGAGCTGATGTCACAGCTGTCCCAGAGACATGGTATTCTCAGCATCAATTAGGCAAATTAGAAAAACCAAAGAAAATCCTACAGGGACCGGGAGGCACCGATTTGAAGGTGAAAGGCAAGTTTACAGCAACTCTCAGTAACAACAGTGGTAGTACCAAGGAAGACATTTATGTTGTGAAGGACTTGTGTACATCACTGCTGAGTGGACGTGCTGCAATGGCATTAAAACTGGTTGCCAGAATAAACCAAATTAGTTTGGACTCCATTGAAGCTGTGAGGCAGGAGTTTCCAAAACTTTTCACAGGACTAGGACTGATGGAGGGTGAATATAACATTGTTCTGTCACCAGATGCGCAGCCTTTCTCCCTCTCAACGCCGAGGCGGATATCCCTGCCACTGCTGCCTAAAGTTAAAGAAGAGCTCAACCGTATGCAACGGGAAGGAGTCATCACCAAAGTGGAGGAGCCAACAGACTGGTGTGCGCCTATGGTGGTTGTCCCCAAGAGCTCGGGCAAGGTGAGAATATGCATTGATCTCACAGAACTGAATAAATATGTCATGAGAGAAAAACATCCTCTCCCAGCAGTAGAGCACACGCTCGGACAGCTGGCAGGAGCAAAAGTGTTTTCCAAATTGGATGCCAATGCTGGATTCTGGCAGATTCCACTATCGAGGAAGTCTTCACTGCTCACCACCTTCATCACACCTTTTGGCCGGTATTGCTACAATCGGCTCTGCTTTGGGATTTCATCAGCACCCGAGCACTTCCAGAAACGCATGTCACGGATTCTGGAGGGCCTGGATGGAGTCCTTTGTCAGATGGATGATGTCCTCATCTGGGGGACGACACAGCAGGAGCACGATGAAAGACTGAGGAAGACACTGTTTCGACTCCAGGAGGCGAATGTAACACTAAATGACAAATGTGAGTTTTCTAAACGCAGAATAAAGTTCTTGGGACAAGTCATCGATGCATCAGGGGTCAGTCCAGACCCGGATAAAGTCAGCGCTGTCAGAGCCATGGAGGAGCCCAGAAACATAAGTGAGGTGAGACGCTTTCTGGGTATGGTGAACCATCTTGGGAAGTTCCTTCCCCACCTAGCAGAAAAAAACAGACCTTTGAGAGATCTTCTGAAGACGTCAAACATGTGGTCGTGGGGTTCACCACAGCAACAAGCTTTCGACGCTATTAAAACTGATCTGACAACACCACCAGGACTGGCGTTGTACGACCCGAGTGCAGAGACACGTGTGTCAGCGGATGCATCATCGTATGGACTCGGTGCAGTTTTACTTCAGAAAAACACTGATACAGAGTGGAAGCCGGTGGCATATGCATCACGGTCTCTCAGCGACACGGAGCAGAGGTATGCTCAGATTGAGAAAGAGGCTCTCGCTTCAACGTGGGCCTGTGAGAGGTTCGCAGAGTTTCTGATCGGGAAGAGTTTCCACATTGAAACTGACCATAAACCATTAGTCCCGTTGCTGGGGTCGAAGGGTCTAAACGATCTTCCTCCTCGCATACAGCGACTACGAATGCGACTAATGAGATATTCTTACAGTATTTCCCATGTGGCTGGCAAAAATATTGCTACAGCTGACGTTTTGTCCAGAGCTCCAATCTCCAGCGAGTCAGGAGGTCTGCAAGAAGAGGAGGTCAACTTGTATGTTGACTCAGTCGTTGCATCTTTACCTGCCACGGAACCACGACTGAGAGAAATCCAAAAACATCAGGACGACGACAGCATACTCAAACAGCTGAAAACGTTCTGTGTAGAAGGGTGGCCAGATAAATACTCTACTGAGAAAAGTGTTCAGCCTTATCTGCCATTCTCAGGTGAACTTACTGTTCAAAATGGTCTGCTTCTTTATGGTAGCAGAATAGTGATTCCAGCTTCTCTCAGAAAGGACATTCTTTTGAAACTACATGAGGGTCACTTGGGAATAACTAAATGCAGAGAAAGAGCAAAACATTCAGTGTGGTGGCCGGGTCTCAGCAGTGAGCTGATTAAGCTGTTGGAGACCTGCGACACATGCTGTCGGGAGAGAACAAAACACAAAGAGCCACTACTGCCCACTGAATTCCCACAAAGACCATGGGCCATGGTGGGAGCTGATCTTTTCCAGTTTAAGGAAAAACAATATTTGATTGTTGTGGATTATTTCTCAAGATTTTTTGAAGTTGCAAAGCTTACCTCCACAACATCTGAAGTAGGGATGCACCGATAAATCGGCCGGCCGATAAATCGGCCCCGATTTCCTTAATTTGGGGAAATCGGTGATCGGCCGATCTTTAAATGAGAAGCCGATTTTTTCCACCGATCTCATCTGCCTTAGTAAAGGTTGTAAAATCCTGAAAATTTAGGGTGCATTTTGACCTTTTAACACCTGAAAATCGGGTATCGGCCAAAATCGGAATCGGCAGGTCAGATTTTCTAAAAATCGGTGATCGGTGATCGGCCAGAAAATTGAAATCGGTGCACCCCTAATCTGAAGGAGTGATTGAACACTGTAAGTCCATCTTTGCACGACATGGCATACCAGAATGTCTCCGATCTGATAACGGGCCACAGTTTGCTTCAGATTCCTTCAGAAGATTTGCACAAGAATGGGGTTTCAGCCATGAAACCTCCAGCCCAAATTTTCCTCAGAGCAACGGCGAGGCTGAGAGAGCTGTCAGAACCATCAAGACTCTCCTTAAAAAGTCGAAGGATCCGTATCTCGCTCTCATGGCCTACCGTTCCGCTCCATTGGCAAATGGATTCAGTCCGACTGAGCTTCTCATGGGAAGGAGGATAAGGACAACTGTTCCTGTTACTCAGTCGCAACTAACACCAAAGAATGTTGATATGGAAAAACTGAGGACTGCAGAGGACAATTATAGACAGAAACAAAGACAAAACTACAACCGGAGGCACCGGGCTCACAACATGTCAACTCTACATCCAGGTGAGGAGGTGTGGGTGACAGATCTGCAAACAAGAGGAAGAGTAGTGTCTGGAGCAGGTCCACCTCGATCCTACATTGTCGAGACACCCAGAGGCTTGCTGAGAAGGAATAACTACCACCTTTCACACACTCCTAGAGCAACTGAAACTTCTGCTGTTCCACATGAGACAGTACATGAAGAAAACATTGACAATTACACACACACACCTGATCCAGATGAAGACCAGCAGGAGGCTAGCCATCAGACTCCACCACCTGAGAGTCGAGTTTCACTGAGAAATAGGAGACCTCCAGCTTATCTGGATGATTATATTTGTTCATAGGAACTGAGTGAGTTTCCTGCATGGGGCAGAATAATCCCCACACTCAGTTAGAGGATTTGGGTAGTCCACCCCTCCCTCTTAGTTAAAGTTAAATGTTACAGAGATTACTGTTCTGAGATTTATATACATCTGGGTTCTTAGGCTGAACTGTGACTGTAAAGAGATTTGAGTTTGTGCATTGTTGGTCACTAGTATTAGTGCAATTATGTTTGTAGACCCTCACAACAAATCCTATTCAGAAAGGGGGATGTAGTATCAGGCTGTTGGTAGGAACCTTTGTGTAGCATTGTGTTGCGGGTCGGACCGTAATAAAGGTTACCTGTTAAGACGGAGTCGTGTCACGCATGCTTCTGTGTAGCCTCAAGGGTTTACTAAATATATACATATCGGAGAACAGAACAGAAGGAGTCCCGCAGGCGGTTGGTTCCCAGACTTGTTCCTTGCGCATGTTTGACAGGCAGTGACAAACTCCTTAATGTCCTGAGCCATAGTCGGCCACCAGAAGTGTTGCTTGGCTAGAGATAACATGCGGGCTATACCAGGGTGACAAGAGAGTTTATTTGTGTGGAGCCAAGTTAATACCTTCGATTTCACGGAGGCAGGGACAAAAAGGGTTCCAGGGGGTCCAGTGCCTGGGTCAGGTTCCAGCCTCTGAGCCTCTTTCACCTCTTTCTCGATAGTCCAAGTCAAAGTCAAAGCTCCCACGATGCGAACAGGAGGAATCATCCTCTCCTCAGTTTCCGGAGCATCCGTGGGCGAGAACTGGCGAGAAAGAGCATCTGGTTTGATGTTCTTTGAACCCGGTCTGAAAGTGAGAATGTAGTTAAAGCGGTTGAAAAATAAAGACCATCGTGCCTGTCTGGGTGTCAGTCTCTTAGCATCCCTGAGGTAAGTTAGATTCTTGTGATCGGTCCAAATAACAAAAGGTGTCTCTGTGCCCTCCAACCAATGTCTCCATTCCTCCATGGCTAATTTTACCGCCAACAGTTCGCGGTTGCCAACATCGTAATTCCTCTCAGCAGGGGATAGACGGCGAGAGAAGTAGGCACATGGATGGACCTTGTTATCTGTGAGAGATCTTTGGGACAACACTGCACCTACACCAGTGTCAGAGGCATCCACCTCCAATATGAATTGACGGTTGGGGTCAGGGTGACTGAGAACAGGTGTGGATGAAAAAAGGTGTTTCAGCTTACCAAAGGCTGCGTCTGCCTCAGGTGTCCATCTAAAAGTCCTGTTGGTGGAGGTGAGTTGCGAGAGGGGTGCAGCGATGCGGCTGTAATCCTTAATGAAACGTCGATAGAAGTTAGCAAACCCCAGAAATCGTTGTAACTGTTTCCTGTTTTCGGGAACGGGCCATTCCACCACAGCCCTTGTTTTTTCTGGATCAGTCCGGTATCGGCCACCTTCAAAAATAAATCCCAAAAAGGACACGGACGACACGTGAAAGTCACACTTTTCACTCTTAACAAACAGTTGATTTTCATACAGTCTCTTTAATACAGTCCTGACTTGTGTTACGTGCTCCTCTTCGCTGTGAGAGAAAATGAGAATGTCATCCAGGTATACAAACACAAAATCACCTAAGAAGTCTCTCAGAACGTCATTGACCAGAGCCTGAAATACTGCGGGAGCGTTGGTTAAACCAAAAGGCATAACTAAATATTCAAAATGTCCCAGTGGTGTTCTGAAAGCAGTCTTCCACTCATCTCCCTCTTTTATGCGCACTAGATGGTAAGCGTTGCGCAAGTCCAGTTTAGTGAAGATGGTTGCAGACTGAAGTTGTTCATGAATGGAGTCTATGAGTGGGAGAGGATATTTGTTCTTGACAGTGATTGCGTTCAAGCCCCTGTAATCAATGCAAGGTCTCAAAGAGTTGTCCTTCTTCTTAACAAAGAAGAAACCTGCTCCAACTGGTGATGTTGAGGGACGTATGATACCCGAGTCAAGGGAGTCCTTAATGTACTCTTTCATAGATTCCCTTTCAGGACCAGAAAGGTTGTATAAACGACTCGAAGGCAGTGGGGACCCAGGAAGGAGGTCGATGGAACAGTCGTAAGGACGATGAGGGGGCAAAGACAGAGCTTTTTGCTTACTGAACACAAAAGCCAAGTCGTGGTAAACAGGGGGAATACCGGTTGTGTCAACATCCTCCTCAGTGAAATTAGCCTTAGGAAGATCATAGATGGCAGCACGTAAACAGTGTTTCAAACAATAATCACTCCATCCCTCCACTCTCCCGAGCTCCCAGTTAATGTTTGGGTTGTGTTTCTTCAACCAGGGGTAGCCTAAAATCAATGGTGCGTTTGGTGACTCAATAACATAAAAATCAGTCATTTCATGGTGGTTTCCAGATATTAAATGCAAACCCACAGTTTTACATCTAATCCGTCCTACCACATCCCCAGTGACACCTGCTACAGATAAGGGGTTAACTGTTTGTGTGGGAATGGATAATTCCTTAACTAAATTCATACTAATCAAATTCTCCTCAGCACCAGAGTCTACCAGTGCAGTAACAGGGAGACGATCTTGAGAGGTTTGGAGTGTCATTTTTAATGTGAGTCGACAAGTGGCAGAAAGATTGGAAGCTCCCACCAGTATTTTTCTTCTTACTGGTGGGACCTTTCGTTTCCCAGCAACGGGCAGTTGCGCAGATAATGACCAGACTCTCCACAATAATTGCACAAATTCAGGCTCCTTCGTCTCTGTCTCTCTTCAGGAGATAGATGAGCCCGCCCCACCTGCATCGGTTCGGGTTCTGGTAGGGCACGCAGGCGAGTGGCTGGACCGATAGGTGTAGGAGATTCGGAAACAAAGTCTCTCTGGGGTTTGTAGTTCATTGGAGTGTGTCTGTAGGCGTTTCGCTCACCTGCCGCTGTCGTGAACCCGGAAGTGGGGAGCTTCTGGTAATTGTAGTTTCTCTCCCGGAAGCGTTCTCGAAGACGTTCGTCGATACAAACGGCGAGGTTTATAAGTTCATCCAGACTCCCTGGTTCATCACGGCAAGCGATTTGGTCCTTCACAATGTCCGACAAGGAATTTAAAAATGTACCTTGTAACGATAGTTCATTCCAACCGGTCTGGGCAGCGATGACGCGGAACTCGAGGGCGTGTTCCGCTACTGGTCGTCGACCCTGACGTAATCCCAGTAATCGCTTTACGGCATTGGGTTGTTTCATCGGCCGGTCGAATATTCTGCAAAACTCTTGTAAAAAGACATCGTACGGGACAGAATCCAAATCGTGAGACAACAGGAAGGAATTGGCCCATCTCAATGCTTCACCCTTTAGCTGGCTAACGAGGTAAGTTATCTTTGAAATGCTGGTTGCGTATGTGTGGGGAGCCCCCTTAAATGCCAATTTACATTGAAGCAAAAATCCTCCACAACTCTCAGGATCACCAGAAAAGAACTCAGAAGGTTTTACCGCTATTGGTGGAGATGTGAAATGATTCTCAGGGACGAAGGCGGCGGCGCCAGACTCCTGAGGAGCTGTAGAGGCATCCGAAGTCGAGAGCCTTTGGTTCAACGTGTACACCATGTTTCCCAGGTCTTGTACGCTGGCCTGAGCGGCTTGTTGCTGCAAAGAGAGACGTTCAAACATGTTTTCAAGTCTTTCCATTCGTTGTTCCTGTGAAGTGGATGACGCTTGCTCGCTCCTGATCTCGCTCTGGGTCTTATGTGGCTGGGGCATTCTGTAATGATTTCAGTAAACCCAGATGGTACGAGACCCGGAACGAGACAAGACTCCACAAGATAAAAAATTCAACAGTGTTTATTGTGCAGGTGACTATGTACAGGTGGTCCTCTGGAGCTCCTGGGAAACAAACAGGATGTCAGATGGGTTGAAACAAGAGAGGTCCTTTGAGTACTCGTACTGTTTTTTCCTCTTACAGGTTGGATGGTTTGAGTGGAGCGTGAGAGTGAATCCAAGTGAGTCCAGAGGAAGGTGAATCAGTCTCACAGAGGAATGGCAGTAGATCAGGCACGAGGACCAGGCACTGAACCCAAGGCGTACCAGAACAGGAAGGGATCCAAGAACACAGGAGAACATAAGTAGCTCAATGCCCCAGCGAGGAGTGGAACTTGACTGCAGCCTTATATAGGTGAAGGTCTCATCAGGGAGATAGCCGGCAGCTGTGGTAATTGGCGGCCATCTTGGGTTGCAGCCAGTAGCACTTCCTACAATATATATATTTGCTATTTTTGGGTGTAACTGGGACCTTATGGACATACTGTAATTTCGATCCACCTCATGTACCACATGTTGTGGAAATGACAATAAAATTGACTTGAACTTGATATTTATGAATATA
>JBBPBX010008105.1:0-21698 GCA_038048925.1 Garcialebias charrua
GTCTGAGAGCCATATGCAGCCATCAAAAGAGTCATATATGACTCGCGAGCCATAGGTTCCCGACCCCTGACTAGAACAAAGTCAAGAAACAGAAACAGTTTAAAACTAGGATGACTCTGATTCTTAGCTTTTGAGCTAGCAGTTAGCCCAACACGGTCGGGTCACGTGGCTCAAATAAAACACTTAAAATAAAGCATGTGAAACCCACAAACGACCAGAATACAACGCTAGCAAACAGTTTAAAGCCTAACATGCATGTTTTTGGACTGTGGGAGGAAACCGGAGCACCCGGAGAAAACCCACGCATGCACAGAGAGAACATGCAACTCCACCCAGAAATTCCCACTTTCATCTGCACATAACAGTTTGAAGAGTTTACTTACAGTGCAAGAAGTTAATCCACCGAAGGAGATCTCTCTGTAGCTGCTTCCTGCAGCTCGAACGTCGCTCTAACTGAAAACTGGTTTGAAAAAAAGCGCGGCGCAAATGAACATCCACTCAGAGGGCTGATTCAAATGAGGCAGGCGGAGCAATCCAAAACGCCTGAAGCACCTACGTAGCACGAATCACGGCCGGACCCAATACGTTGCACTGTAGGGGGTCGCTCGAGTGTCGGCTGATCCCTGCTCCGGAGCAGAGCTGCGACTGAGGTGCAAAACGTACACACGCAGAGCGGATGAAGGGCGGAGCAAAACGAGGTCCGCCCCGGAGTCCTCTGCTATGGTTTCTTGTCTTGAACCACTTTGGACATGTCTGCCTGCCTGGGAGGAGTCGACGAGGGACACGCCCCCAGAAACCATCTTGGCTACAGCAAACTGGTTGGTCCACATAAGTTGCTTACTTGGTGGGTTAACTTCAGTGTGCTTTGGACTACTCTGACTGAGGAAGCCCTCTGGAGTGAGGGTGAAACGTTTCTGCTAAAAAGAAACTGTCCAGATGAACTGATTGAGAATGAGCGGATTTGATACCTGGACTATTGAGAATTAACTTTCTTGTCTTCAATATGTTATGTTTTTACAGATGGATGCACTTGGCAAAAAAAATACAAACCATATAATTTAATGGGTTGTTGGTTGCAATTGCAATATTACAAAAAGATTCCCTTTAAATCTATTTTTCAATATTATTTTTTTACTTCCCAAAAAACTTACAACACAACATAAGAATTCAGTTTTAAATAAAGTCTTAAATGGTATTTATTCATAAATGGTATTTATTCATAGCAATGAAATACATTTTATAGTGTTTTTAAGCATAGTTCATAATTATTTTTTTTAATTAAAAGTTGGGACAATACTCAGAAATAAGATAGTGCTTCAATACAACAAACGAAGAAAATGTACTTTAAAGTGTCAGCATTATAGATCTAGACTAAATGAGCCAGCTCTGTGAAATAAATAAATAAATTCTTTTAGTTCAGTTAATTCCTTTGGCTGTGAAACTCCCACACCTGCCTTCACCCTCATGCCCCACTCTGGGCCCTTGAGCAAGGCCCCTAACCCCCACCATCTACTCCTGGCGCCCTAGATAGCATCTCTGCTCCACACAGAACTGGGGTAGCTTGGTTGTCTGGTTGTGTCAGGAAGGGCATCCAGCGTAAAAATAATTGACAAGTCCGTGCAACAGTTTGCTGTACCCCTGAAGAAGAGAGCAGCCAAAAGAAAAAAAGTATATAACAAAAATGTTCTCACTTTTAACATGAATAATTAGACGCAAGCATATTTTTTTTATGTAGTGTAGATGATTACTGTATAGAAAAAGCACCAGTAAAATTTCATAGGTGATTTTAAAAGATGTGTAAGTTTAAACTGATGTAGTAATTTTAAATTGTGTGATAAGTTGATGTACACTCACTGACCAAAACAATGTAAAGCACCCAGATGAAGTGGTGAAAATGATTAGAATGTTAAATAATAGAATTAGCAGCGCACTGCTGGTCTCATGTGGTGTCCAAACCCAGGCCCAGATACTAACGGTAGTTTTGTGTACAGCGAAAACATACACTCTCTTTTATTTTGTTCTCAAGGTCCTGCAGATCTGCACTGGGTCAGTGTTCACATTCAAGCTTCCACATATGTTCAATCAGGAAGGATCAGAGGACTTCATTGTGAGGCAGTTCATGAACACCTCGCCATGTGTGGATGGGTATAGTTGTGCTGAAAGTCTAGGGTGCTGCCTCGGGGGGTAAGACATGCAGACACAGGGTGCCACTGAAGTTGCACTATGCCATCAGGTTCCTCTGAGCAAGTACTAAAGGTGTCCTGAAGTAAGACCCATAGCTCCTTAATTTAATGCCAGGAGTGTCTCTGCTACAGTGGCAGGATAGTCTTTTTCTCTTGGTACTACCATAAACATGCAAACAATGGTAATTTGTGGTGATTTATTGTTGAAAATGATACACCAATCTTTATCAGTCAGTGTTTACTGGTTATGGTGCCACTCAAAAGTCAGTTATGCCATATGCACGGGACAATGAACCCATAGTCCGACTGATACCAGTTGTTGAGACACAGTGTGTTGCAATGTTGAAAGGACTCCAATACCTGTGTCTGGATGGCAGGTACTGATGTCATGCACAACACATGTGTCCTTTAGTGTAGTCTGTCTTTGGCAAACAGAACACATTATGTATTGATCTCATCTGTACACTCTACATGCATGATAGAAGCACCTGCTTGCAAACCCCTATTAAACTCCGTCAAGTGCTGGCAACGCTGTATGCCTTCCTGAAGCCTGTTCTAGACATGTCGGCTGCGTCAGATTTGAATAATGTACATACACATCGTTTGTCTCCATACTGTTTTACATCTAAAGCAGCCCACAAATTGCTTCTGGGTGCTTCACTTGTTTTGGCAGTGATGTATATGCAGGATATTTATATTCTTTCTTTTTAATCCCAGGATAATTTTGTGTGAACCTTTGGCAACATCTTCAATGTTGAGTGAAGTCCAACAGCTTCGCTATGGTAAACAGGAACTTTATTTTGTCTCTTTCCCCTCAGATATGTGTGTGTGGCTTGTGGGATACTCCTGACTGAATCTCTGAAACGTAGAAGCAGCTACTGGCTTTTGTTGGTCTCTGTCAGAACACAGAAGCAGGTGTACTGGGTGAAGTATGTCAGGGAGCCTGCAGCAAGAGACAACATGTTACCAGAGTTTGTTTAGAAAAATTACCACACTACTAGAATAATTTGTGTGGGGAGTTGGGTGAGGGGTACTCACGCAGCAGCTTGATGATGATAGGTGGTCTCTTGGACTCTGGCACACAGACACCTAGGAAGTAAACAGGAACCCCTGACAGGGCGATGGCGATGCCGATCAGAGAGTTGATGGTGTCGCTGTACATAGGAACTGCCACAAGGAAAACGGAGCACAGGCAGAACACCACCGGGTACAATAAAGACAGCTGCAGGAAGAGACATCAGGGACATCTGCTTGATGTGTTGAAAATATTCAAGAGCGGCAGTTCGGCTCAGTTTGTCCTTTGATCCAATTCAGTCTTTGGTAATGAGCCAGATGTTGATACATGACCAAATTATGTTACCTTAAGAGGTCTGTGTCTGTCCGGCTGCTTCCAGCGAAGGTAGATCTGCCCGGCGACAGACAGGCCCATGAAGAACCAATAGCTGAAACTGTAGTAGTTGATGAGTTGGAAGACATCTTCAACCATCAGGTAAATCAGTGACATGAGGCACTGAACAGAGAGGACAATAATTACTTGTATTCAAATGTAGATAAATCATTTGGTCTCTAATTTTTAAAACAAATTTTTTCGGAAGGTAGAATACTGTAGTATAAAAATAAGGGTTGTACTGTATTTCTATAACAACAAAAATCAACAAATGAGGCAATCCTTTGTTGTGTTACTGGAACAGCCCAGAAGGTTTTTGCTTTAGCTGCACAGTAAAAATGACTTTAATAAACTGCAGTGGTTTTTGTAGAATCTATTTGTGATTTTTTTCATACATTGAAGATCAGAGCAGGGATCGGGGTGAATCTCTGTATATGGATCATGGACAGCGCGTCAGGAAGGTGACCCTCCCGGGATCCTACGAAAAACAACCTGAATACAACAAGAAAAGGGCAATAAAATAGACACCAGGGTGTTCTGCAAAGTACTTGTCTAGTTTAGTGATGCTATTAGCCTGGCCCTCGCCTTCCTGCACAGCTCCGCTCAATTCTCATTTCCCTGTGTGAAGCGAAGTGAAGCACAGGGTATGGTTTCAACCAGGCTATGATGCTATAGGATTAAAACACATTTGAAAAGATCTACCTGGATGCAGCTATAATGGAGGCGTTCAGGCCTCCATAACAGGACAGAGCTACAGCGATGGGTATAGTCCAGCTCATGACACCCAGCGTTTGATCTGCAAAGGTCTAAACAGAGCACAGTTTTGCACTGACATAGCCTTTTCCTGTTCTTTATTCCAGCAGGATTTAATTTCCTTACCACTGCCACAGCGTTGCTGGCCCGTATAGCATTAGCGTCCAGAACAGCATAGTAGGCCACGTTGGTGAGGATGTAGATGATTGTGACAATAGGCATGGAGATGGCAATCGCCAGGGGTAGGTTCCTAAAACAACAACACATTTAATCGATTTAGGGCTGATTCCACTACTCTGATTTACTACTGCCAACACATAAAGCGTTATAAAACTAAAGAGGAGTAAAGATCACCTCTCAGGGTTTTTGATCTCTTCTGTTACAAAGTTAAGGGTGTCCCAGCCTGAATAAGAAAAGAGTGCAGAGTACAGCGCCAGAGCAATACCACCAGGATCTGATGATGAACCCTGAAAGGACGACTCAAAGTTTGCCGTGTGCCCTGATAAGATAATAGTGAAAAGAAACAGATTGTTATTTCAGTCACATTTAAAAAAAATAGCTATGTTTGTGTCGATCTGATCCATATCTGTGTTTCTGCTGCAGCTGATCTAGATCAGTGTTTAATGTGCTTTATAAATAAAGATGACTTGACGTGATTAAAGTTTGCCCTCAGGCCAAAAAGAAAATCTGTGAAAACCTAAACTTGTCAATAAAAAAGATAAAGATGCTGACATTAGGCCAAATTGGATGTCATTGTGCTAACACTTGGACTAAGCCCCTCTATTTGTAACTGGGTCTTAGACTTCTTAACAAACAGACCACAGTCCGTGAAGATCCACAACTTCTCCTCTTCCACCATCACCCTCAGCACTGGCTCTCCTCAAGGATGTGTGCTGAGCCCTCTTCTGTTCACTCTGCTCACATATGATTGTACAGCCACACATCCAGGCTGTCATATTGTTAAGTTTGCAGATGATACAGCTGTGGTGGGATGCATCACAGATAATGATGAATCCAGCTACAGACAGGAGGTGGAACATCTGGAGAGCTGGTGCAAAGAGAACAACCTTCACATGAATGTGAAGAAGACGAAGGAGATGATTGTGGACTTCAGAAGGAACAAACACACCCACACCCCACTGTATATAGGTGGATCTGCGGTGGAGGTGGTCTCCAGTTACAAGTACCTGGGTGTACACTTGAATGATAACCTCAGCTGGAGCAATAACACCACCAGCCTGATCAAGAAAGGTCATCAGAGACTCTACTTCCTCAGACGGCTGAGACGAGCCGGTCTGAGAAGCTCAGTCCTCACCTCGTTCTACAGGTGTGCAGTGGAGAGCGTCCTGTGCTCCAGCATCAACGTGTGGCATGGAGGCTGCACAGTTGCAGAGAGGAAAGCTCTACAGAGAGTGGTGAAGGCTGCACAGAAGATGTGGGAGTCAGTCTCCCCACCATCACAGACATTTACACCTCCAGATGCAGAAAAAGAGCCACCTGCATCATGAAAGACCTCACTCACCCAGCACACTCACTCTTTGCACCACTCCCCTCGGGACGGAGGTTGAGGAGCATCAAATGTAGAACCACTAGACTGAGGAACAGCTTCTACCCTGAGGCTGTCAGACTCATGAATAAATAAATAATAAGAATAAACACTGCAAAATGTCACATCATGTTGATACTGATCTGTTTCTTGTTGCTGCGTTCATCTGTGACCATCTGCTCATAATGACTCATGTTCGTGCTGCTGTTTATAATGATGTTTTTCTACTACATTAGGGCTTAGTGTATTACTAGCTGATGTCTCTCTTAGTTAATCCTAGATGTTATTATTGTTTTTCTCTTGCATTTGTTGTTGGATGTAACTGGGACCCTGTGTACATAATCTCGTTTTCAACACATGTACTACATGCGGTGCAAATGACAATAAATTCTCTCTGACTCTGACTAATATATTGTAAAAAGACAAGTGTTATTTAGTTGTTTTATACAACATTTAAAAAATCAACTTGTCCTCACCATGTCTTGATCAACTTACATTAAGAAACTTAAGAAAAAGCAAATCAAATGTGGCTAATGATCGGCATTGATTACTTGATCACCATCAGTAAACAGTTTGCTGTTCTAGACAGCTCAGGTGTGTGTTAACGACTGTAAATGGACTGTACTTATTTAGCACTTTTCTATTTAATCAAGATACTCAAAGCTCTTTACTCTACAATCTGTGTCTTCAATTACTCATTCATACATCACTCTACTAGATCTGTACAAAGAATAATCAGAGCTTTATCACATTCATACACCAATGGGACACACATCAGAGGCAATGAGGGGCTCAGCGTCTTGCCCAGGGACACTTCAGCATGTGACTGCTGGTGGAATCGAACCCCCAGCTCTCACATTGGAGGATGACTGCTCTAACCACTCAGCCACAGCCGCCATGGTCTTCCTTTTACAATGAGAAGATAATTCACAACCAACAATTATTCAAGACAAGCCTTTCATTTTCCAAGAATGGACACTGCAGGAATGTTAAAATTGTGCACACATAATTGATCAAAACAAACTAATGTTAGCCCTTACTTGGTCAATAAACACTTCAAACATTAAAGATCACATCCCCCAAAGAATAACTACAAATAAATATGTGTAGCTGTGTTAGAATGCCAGGAGAAGTCCTTTCCTCTAATAAGAGTGTAGCACAGTTTCATCTGAAAAATAAAATAAACAAGACCTGACAAAAATGGCTTTTGAACAAACAAAACAAAGTGAAATTTTTGGTTACACTGTAACACAGCTGTCACATGGTGGGTGGTGGTGGTGGAGGGTTGATACTGGGCTTGTTTGGAAGTCACAGTATACCAGGCTCTCTGCAGTCACTGAGTCAAATGGACTCCTCTGTAGACCAAAGAACTATAAAGAAAAGTGAGGCCATCTGCCTGAAGGTGATATGACTCTTCTTCTTCTTCTTTCGGTTTTTCTCTCTTCGGGGGTCACCACAGAGAGTCATCCAAGCACTCTGTGAAAAATCTCGGGATGGTTTTTGACTCGGACTTTAAGTTCAATAAACAAATCAGTTCTGTTCTGCAGAAAAGCTTTTTCCAACTGCGGCAGGCAGCTAAACTGAAACCAGTGTTGTCCAGACCCGACCTAGAGACCCTATCTATGCGTTCATCACAACCCGCCTGGATTATTGCAATGCATTGTATGCTGAGATCAGCCAGGCCTCTTTCACACGTCTTCAGCTCGTCCAAAATGCAGCAGCTCGGCTTTTAACTGGTACATGTAGGTTTGAGCACATTACACCAGTTCTCCCTTCACTGGCTCCCCGTGCGAACTAGAGTCAACTTTAAAATCCTGCCGTTGACCTATAAATGCCTAAATGGCCTCACTCCCCTCTACCTCTCGGAGCTGCTGGAACCATATGTTCCCTCGCGGGTCCTGAAATCATCCGATCAGCTGCTTTTGGAGGTTCCAAAAACACGACTGAAGCTCCGAGGAGATCGGGCGTTTTCAGTCATCGGCCCCAAACTTTGGAACAACCTGCCCCCCAACATTAGGCAGGCCTCCTCCCTTCACATGTTCAAATCCCTGCTAAAAACCCATCTTTTCTCTCTGGCGTTTCATACTGTGTGAGCTGACTTAGTGTACCGATATTTTGTTCTGTGTTTCTTTTTTAATCCTGTTCTTACCGGCATATATTTTGATGATATTTTATTGCTATTAATTTCATAGTTAGCATTACTGTGTGTTACGTTTTTCTGTTTTTAATTTCTTTTTGATGTTGTTTGTAAAGCACCTTGATAGCAGTTTATCTGTTTTAACTGTGCTCTATAAATAAAGATGACTTGGCTTGACTTCTTCTATAACTACATCCATATATCTCCTCTTTGTCTTTTTCCTGGCAGCTGCATTTCTAACATCCTTCGATATAATATTATAATAATCATCATTTTACTTGTATTTAAAAGCGCCTTTCAGGACACTTAACAAACCAACACAGTGTAATACAGAGCAAACATTATCAGCGACAAATTGAAATATAAAATACATAAAGGATATAAAATGGAAGATAATAAAAATACATTTAGTAAAGTTAATGATAAGCTAGTCTAAAGAGATGGGTTTTCAGGGCAGTCTTGAACAGAGAAAGGGAGGTGGTGTTTCGAAGGTCTGGCGGTAGGGCGTTCCAGAGGTGAGGGGCAGAGCAGGTGAAGGCCCTGCTCCCCATGGTGGAGAGGCGGGCAGAGGGTTCATGGAGATGTAGTGAAGAGGAGGATCTGAGAGAGCGTGATGGGATGGAGATTTGGAGGAGGTCAGATAGATAAGGAGGGGCAAGGTTGTGGATAGCTTTGAACGTGAGGAGTAGAATTTTGAAGATGATGCGTGATTTAACCGGGAGCCAGTGGAGCTGCTGCAGGACAGGAGTGATGTGGTTATAGTAGGAGGTTTGAGTGATGACACGGGCAGCTGAGTTCTGGACCATCTGTAACTTGTGGAGAGATTTGTTGGGGAGGCCATAGAGAAGGGAGTTGCAGTAGTCAATACGGGAAGTCACAAGACTGTGCACCAGGATGGCTGTGGAGCGGGGTGTGAGAGAAGGATGGAGACGGTTAATATTACGGAGGTTTTGAAATAGAGTTTTTGGTACCGACGAGAATGACTTCTGTTTTGTTGCTGTTTAGTTGAAGGAAATTGTTAGAAAACCAGTGATTTAGCTCGTTGAGACAGTCGGTGAGGATGGAGGGAGGGTGGAGTTCGGTTTTGATGACAAGTAGAGCTGCGTGTCATAGGGCTGGGCGATATGGAAAAAATCATATATCACGATATGGACTTTTTTATATCACGATAACGATATTTATCACGATATAAAAAAAAAACTTTGGTCCAAATTTTTCCTGTACACACACACACATCGTGTTGTATATATACAACACGATGTGTGTGTGTGTGTACAGGAAAAATTTGGACCAAAGTTTTTATTTTATTTTTTATTTTATTTTACTACAGATACAGTTACAATTATAAGAATGTGAACAAAAAGAACAAGGAAATTTGGACCAAAGTAGAAACTTTGGTCCAACTTTGGACCTACTTTGGTCCAAATTTTTCCTGCAGGTGGCGGTAAAACAACGGCTGCTAATAAAACCCACGAAGAAGAAATCCGCTCTGATTGGAATCTGGAGTAAACAAGGCATTGAAACAGAAAAGAGAAAACGTTGCGTTTGATTCCGGTTCTGTTGTGTCTCTGGTCTGTTTTGTATTGGTTAACTGGACCCGAGTTCGGACTCGGTTGAACTTCGTGTCCTCTGGACCCATTTTGTCTCCGAGTTTCAGCGGAGCTAAATAATGGAAGCTAACAAGGTGAGCTTCCCCTCTTTTTGGTAAAAGTTCTTCTTCTTGGGCTGCCTGTGCAGCTGTTTCACCATGTTGTGACACCCATAGATATCTGGTGACACCGGCTTCATGCCGGCTGCGTCTCTGTTGAACTCGAGTTTAACAACGTAAAGCATGTGTCGCAAACCCGCGCGTACGTCAAACATAAAGCAGCGCCGTCATCTCGCAAAACGACAGTTACTTTTTTATTCTTATTTATCACGATAGAGACGATAGAAGGAAAGTAGCACGATAGACACGTTTCTATCGTCCCCACGATATATATCGTCATATCGCACAGCCCTAGCGTGTCATCAGCATAGCAGTGGAAATGGACGCCGTGTTTGCGGAAGATGTGGCCTAGAGGAAGGAGGTAAATGATGAAGAGGAGGGGTCCGAGGACAGAGCCTTGGGGGACACCCGTGGAGACAGGGGAAGACTGGGAACGGAAGGATTTAAGCTGAATGAATTGAGTGCGGTCAGAGAGATAGGAGGTGAACCAGTCTAACGGGGTACCTGAGATGCCAATGGAGGTTAGTCTGTTGAGGAGGATAGAATGACAGATGGTGTCGAAGGCAG
This sequence comes from Garcialebias charrua, assembly GCA_038048925.1. Classification (NCBI taxonomy): domain Eukaryota; kingdom Metazoa; phylum Chordata; class Actinopteri; order Cyprinodontiformes; family Rivulidae; genus Garcialebias; species Garcialebias charrua. Next base: position 10,282 of record JBBPBX010008105.1, read on the forward strand.
AACTTAGATCAAGAAGAATGAGGATGGACAGAAGACCAGAGTCAGCAGCAAGAAGGAGGTTGTTAGTAATTTTTACTAGAGCTGTTTCGGTGCTATGGTGGGGGCGAAATCCAGATTGAAACTCTTCATAAATGTTGTTGTTGGACAGGTGAGAGTGACGTTGACTAGCAACAGTTTTTTCAAGAATCTTGGAGATAATAATAATAATAATAATAATGACCTTTTTTGTCATCTGTGTATGTTTCCCATACACAGATGAAATTCATCTCTGCATTTAACCCAACCACCACCAGATGAAGGGCAGATTCATTCATTCATTCATTCAACCTTTATTTAAACAGGCTAGCCTCGTTGAGTCACGGGGACTCATTTACAAGAGGGACCTGTCTCACTCACACCAAACAACTATCCACTCTCACACTCACACCTAGGGTCAATTTAGAGTCACCAATCAGCCTAACAAGCATGATTTTTGGTCTGTGGGAGGAAACCGGAGTACCCGGAGGAAACCCACGCATGCACGGGGAGAACATGCAAACTCCACCCAGAAAGGCCCCGGACCGGGATTTGAACCGGCAACCTTCTCGCTGAGAGGCAGCAGCTCTACCAGTTGTGCCACCGTGCTGCCCAAGATTGGAGATCGGACGAAGATTACTGAAGTTGGTGAAGTCAAGACCTGGTTTCTTGATGATGGGGGTGATGGCAGCAGATTTGAAGGCTGTGGGAACAATGCCAGAGGGTTCAGGGAGGAGTGGATGATATTAGTGATGATAGGGAGCAGAGACGGGAGACAGGATTTAACAAGAACTGTGGGAAATGGGTCAAGTTGACAGGATGAGGACTTGGACTTGCTGATAATGTCAGCAATGTCATCAGCAGGGGGGAGGGAGAAGACAGAGAAAGGGAGGGAGGGAGGGGGGAGTTCAACATGGATGTTGGGGGCAGTATTTGGACCAAGGTGTTTATGAATTGAAATAATCTTTTCATTCTACCAATATACCCACTGTCCCTCCTCTGGACATGTCCAAACCATCCCAGTTTGGTCTATCTAACTTTATCTCAGAGTCGTTCAACCTGATCAGACCCTGATAACCAGATAATCAATGCATTTGATCAGCAGCTCCAAATTACTGCTTACCTTCAGCAGTAAAAGTGAACAAATTTCCACACAAAGATTATGTTACATGACAATACAAAGTAGGTTTTTAAAGATAATGGTAAATGGTAAATGGTAAATGGAGCTTATTTATATAGCGCTTTCCAGCCCCCTGTGAGGAGCCCCAAAGCGCTTTACAATACCAGCCATCCACCCATTCATTCAGACATTCATACACCGGTAGTGGTAGCCTGCCTTGCAAGGCGCCATCCAGACCTACCGGGAGCAACTCGGGGTTAAGTGTCTTGCCCAGGGACACAACGACACATGGTGGGCGGATGCGGGATTCAAACCTCCAACCTTCCGATCAGGGGTCGACTGCCATTACCACTACACCACGGCCACCCCTAATGAGGACCAGCTGACTTTACATTGTACTAATGTGTAAAAAATAAAAATTAAGAGCAGGTGTAACTTTATTCGTTGGTACTGGAGCATGGATACACACCTTTTGATCCTCTTATTTCGATAACTGCACTGGCACCACTCACCCTGGCAAAGCTTGACAATGCCGGTAACTATGATGACGATGAGGGCTGCCACCTTTGCATAGGTGAAAATGTCCTGCACACGCGTGCCCCACTTCACGTAGGCAGAGTTTATAAACGCCAGTAAACCTGGGAAGAGAGGATGACTCAACAACTTTTCCTCCACATGGTTGGGCAAACAAAAGCAGCTTCAACACACTCACATATGCATGCTGCGGCAATGAGCCTGGATGCTGCGTATGGCGGTTGACACGTTGGAAAGAGCGGCTGCACCAGGTAGTCTGCAAACGTAATGGCTATGACCGCCTGACTAGTGGGTTCGATGATCAACAAAGATGTCCATAAACGAATGAATGCAATGAAGCCACCAAACGATTCTAAGATGTAAGCATATGAAGCCCCGGATTTGGTGATTGTGGTTCCCAACTCAGCGTAGCAAAGGGCCCCTACCACCGAAAACAAGCCTCCAATGGCCCAGATGACTAATGACAGCCCATAGGAGGCACTGTAGATGAGCACACCCTTAGGTGAGACAAAGATACCGGAGCCAATCATGTTCCCTACAATCAGGCTGACTCCGTTGAGCAGGGAGATCTCCTTCTTCAGCTCCATGGTCTCCCTGAGCGGCTCCTCCCGATTAGAAGAGTGACCAGCACTCCCGTTCATCATCTCAGATTCTTCGGCTTTGACCATGGCGCTCTCGTTTTCAGGGATGAACAGCAGGAACTGCGGAGTGGCTGTGGTTGCGTCAGCTCCTTGTTCCTGTCGAGACAGATTTAGAAGCACTGAGTCATTATTGGTGACGTTAAGAGGAACTCAAGACCGCAAATCAATACCAGCACATGAAAAAGGTAAAACGCTAGAGCAGGATATGCAAGGATGCCCTGTAATGATCATCTCTGGATTGTGTTACGAGTGACTCTTTGATGTACAACAAAGGTACAAATAATCATATATTACCTTTAATAAAGTCTGTGTAACCCGATTACATCCAGCCAGCTCTGTCAGCTCTTATACACCAAACAGATGCCAAGAACAAGAAGCAACACGAGACCTGCTGCACAAACACAGGCACCCTATTTAACAAAGAAGGCAGCCGAATGCAAGAAGAAAAGCAAGGTTGTTGTTTACAGCAGGGGTTCTCAAACTCTTTGGGTTCAGGGACCCCTTACAGGGGAGAAAAACTTGCAGGGACCCCCTCATAACCCTCATGTTTATTAAAAAAATCTTCAATTTGTCTCTTCAATGCAATAGAAATATTTGTGTAACATAAATACTTAAGATCTGTTCTTTAATAGTGTTAATTCAATTGATATACTTTATATACAATTGATATACTTTTAAACATGGAATATTTTACATTCAAGACACAGTTAATTAACAACATTTTTAATTTCTACTTCCAAAATTTACAGTTTTGAGAAAATTAACAGTATTAAAAAACACTTTAAAACTTTACTTATTCACATAAAGCACATAATCAATACGTTGTCACTTCTTCAAATTATTGCAGAAAACTCTTTAAAACTTTACTTATTCACATAAAGCACATAATCAATACGTTGTCACTTCTTCAAATTATTGCAGAAAACTCTTCACACACACACGTGTGTGTGTGTGTGTATGTGTGTGTGTGCGTGTGTGTGTATGTGTGTGCGCATACAGCCTATACACAGTATATACATCTACACCTCCAGATGCAGAGAGCCACCTGCATCATGAAGGACCCCACTCACCCAGCACACACACTTTTTGCCCCGCTCCCCTCAGGTCACATCAAAAGGACAAGCTGCATGTTTTCAGTACAATTATATTTTGGTACTCCCTGGNTGGTTTGACATGTGTTTAAGAGGCCCAGATGTCTCAGGAACAAACAGGCAACTCTGACCCATTTTGTAGAGTTCAGCTCTTTGCCCAGTCCAGTTTCTGTCTAGTCCTTCATCATCTCCACTCTGACCCCTCCTGATTACTCACAAAAAGTCCTGGTCCTCTTTGGGTCCACCACCAGTTTCTTAACCTTTGCCACGTTAAGCTCCAGATGGTTCTGCTCGCACCACGTGGCAAAGCCGTTACTGCTGCTTGTGCCTTGTGTCTCTGAATGCAAGCTTTGGTTGAATCATCCGATCACCTGTTCCTCCCCACCACTGCGCCACATGTGGATCTGATGATAACAAATCAAACAACCTGGCTGCAGAGGCTCAGTTCACCTGCCAACATCATCTTCAATGGATCTTTATTCTCACTTATAAATAACATCTCCATCCCAGACTGTTTTATGAAAATAAACATTTTGATCATTTTCATGTTGCTCCTGAGCTTTGGCCTAAAAAACTTCATGCAGATGTTGTAGAGTAGCTGTCTGCACCGATGGGAGTCGCTGCTTGGTGCTTCATTTAGCCTCAGCGCTGATGGCGAGTCTTTGTGAGTGAACATGTAAAAACAGCATGCTGGTGCCGTTCTGGAAAGCATCAGTTCAGTTGTGAAGCCAAAGAAAAGATTTATCAGAATTTTGTAACCAAAGCTTTTTGTGTGCCTTGGACCTTTAGCTACATCTGTATCCTCCTCACTCCCTCCTCCTCTGGTTTCTTGTACAGAGCACACAGAACCAAAATAACTTGGAACACAAACAGGAAGTTGATTATTTTGTAACTTGTATGCTCTTGTTGGGGAAAACAAGTCATCAGATATGTTGTACATGGACTGTTTCGCTGTGGCCGCCTGTCTCATTAAAAATAAAAATAAATCTGGTATTACAAAAGCACAGCAGGAATGTGTTCCTTACAATAATCTGAAATGTGAGAGTTTGGCTCAAGTAGACAAAACTGGGATTTAAAGACCAAACAAACCACTTGTCATGGAGAAGAAGCTAAAGTTACAGGTAAAATTAAATGTTCTTTGTGTTTTCGTCCCCTACTGAATATTTTCTCTGACAGAGAGAGGTCAGCTGTTGTTGTTTCAGACAGTTGAGTGCAACATAAGAATTTGGAATAAAGACCTACCCTTCAGGTTCTGCCTTTTTTATTGAGAGTATGTGGTGAACTCTAATGTCAAAACCTTCTACTCAGTTTTAAAAACATGATATTATAACGGTTGAGTAATTAATAAACCTTCAATTATAGGATAACGAAGCAGTCGGGGCGTTAAGAAGAGCAGGCTCAAGTTTGATGCTTCGTTTCAAGTTTGTTTGCGTTTTCTTTTTGTTTCCAGATCACTTCACCTACAGATGTTGTCTTACACCCTGCAGACTCATGAGTCACTAAAAACTAACACGAAACTAAACGTCCCACTGCGGCAGCAGCCGGCGTTTTTTTATTTATTCATCTCTGCGTCAAGTTCAAGTAGATGTTAAGTAGCTTCCGATTTGTGACTTTCAAATTAAAACCAAACATCAGTTGACAACTTTGACTTCCTAACAAGATACACACTTTTTATGTGACTAATAACACATAAAAGTGGAAATTACTTATTATAACATAACCCTCTTAACTACTACGTGTGTAGACGATTCAAAACGTTATTTAAAGCGCAGTTATGTTTTGTTTTGAAGTTCCAGGTCCTCTTGTTCCGGTGTCGGTCATGCTCTGCCCATGTTATTGCGGACTTTTTGTCCGGTTTCTTAATGTAACAAGAAAAAAAAAGAAGGTACATTAGCTCATTACGAGCCCGCAATCATTTTTCAGAGACTCTGCCCACCCAGCAGCAGGTGTCAGGTGAAAGTGTCGGGACTTACCTGCGCTGGTTTCCTCCTGCTGTGTTTCTGCCAGCAGCTCAGCTACATCCGCAGTAAACAACTGGCTGCAGCTGTTCTGAGGAAACACCGTGTGACGGTGCAGACACACACACTGTACAGACAGACAGGTTCATCTGTCTACAGGGGCTAATGCCTCGAGGGCTGGGATGATCTGCATAGTTACAATAAATACTAAGGCAAAAAGAAAAGAAAAAAAGAAGAGCAGCCTAAATTTTAAAACATTTAAATAATAGACCAAAAATAAAGGGATAATATAAAACAAGGCAAAATATGTGTCACTTGGAGAGGTTAGAGGTCAGACTTTGAGGACACTGCCTGAGTGTTTCAGGAGTTCATGCCTTTCCTCAACCTAAAATTTGGGATATTTCAAAACTTCCACAGTGGGGCCTAATAAAACATTCTAGTGAGGGTAAAGAGTTGGCCCAGTGGCTGAGATGGAAGTTACATTGTTCCTCCCGAATCTGAGGTTCAACCATCGATGGCACTCTCTTCTCCAGCCCCCTTGAAAAACCTTACTGGAAGACAGAGGAGAGATCACATTTTAACTGGAACACACTGTCCCCCTTTTAAACAGATGAACCACCCCACTCTGTCAGTCAACACTTCCTCTAATATCCACACTGTTGCAAATATCCACCAGAGCCTTGATGAACTCATGAAGCCCTGCTGCCACAGAGCTACCCCTGGTCATGACTGGTCCAACGCCCAATCCCCTGACTTAGCTTCCTCCATGAAAGATGTGCTGGTGCATCAATGTCCACAAAGTGTCCCTTCCTCTGCCAGATGACATCACTGGTTGAGATCAAGATCATGGTGTTAGTGGACAAACTGTGATTAGCACAGAAGTCCAACAACAGAACCGCTCAGGTTCAGATCAGAGAGGCAACGTCTCCCATTCATGCCCCTCCACATCACACTGTTGCTACTCACATAGGCATTGAAGTCCCCATGCAAAATAAAGGAGGCCCTAGATCAGGGCTATTCAACTGGTGGCCCAGGGGCCAAATCAGGCCTACAGATGAACTCAGTTAGGCCCGCAATGGGTTAGTTTTAAATAAAACTGAATTTTAAACCATAAAGCAAACAATGACAATAACTGTTGGATGTCTGGCCCCTGAGTCATGGCTTTGAGTAACTGTGGTGCCCTTTAGTTAGATAGCACTGCCCTATACCTAGATAGTACCTTCTAGCACTCCTGATAAGGACAACTAGTCAGAGCTTGTCCCCCACCCGAAGGCATAGAGAAGCTACCCTCTCATCTACTGGGAAAAACTCCATAGCACAGGCACCAAGCCAGTAGGACACCAGACCTGCTTCTCTCTCCATGGGCAATTCCAGGTGGAATTAAGTCCAGCCCTCTCAAGCAGATTGGTTCCAGAGCCCACACTGTGCATCCAAATGAACTCACAGTACCACTCAACCTCATGCACAAGCTCAGGTTCCTTCCTCAGAAGAAAGGTGACATTTCATGTCCCCAGAACCTTGACCAGGGTCAGAGCACAAAGACCTCCTGTCTTCAGCTCAGAGGCGGCTCCAGGGGGGAGCTAGGGTGTGCTATAGCCCCCCTGGAAAAGTCACAGCACCCCCTTAGCACCCCCAAGAAAATATCAGATTATTTTCTTTTTCATCTGAGTTAATATTCTTTAACATGTGGTTGTTGTGATATTTTCCTCGCAAAACACAACTAATAAATAAAAAAATCAGTGATTATATCGAGTAAAAAAAAAAAAAATCTGATCCACCAGCTGAAGCCCACAAAGATGAGTGATGCTCTCAACACTGACCCAGTAAGGAGCAGAAACTGGTGACATGATGCCTCTGGTTATGCCATTTTTAGCTAATACAACTTGATAAATCATTTCCTGGCTTGCAGTGATAATAAATGACTTATCTGGTCACATTAAATGAATACTTTTAACCAAAATCCAAATTAAACTTTATTAAAATAGCCTCACTGCATCTAAATTTGTCAGGGTTTACAGGCAGAACAGAACCCAAATGCAGACAAGAACTCTCACAGGGAGCCAGGAGTTACAAAGAATATATATTTAATGACAAACAAATCATAAGAAATCATAAGAAATCATATCATTGCTCCTACAAGCACCCTGCGGATGTTGTCTATCATGGTGCTCTAAGATTCTTAACTGGCTGTGATTATCGTACCCACCACTGCACCCTGTATTCACTGGTTAACTGGACATCATTAACCTCACGCAGACTCTTCCACTGGTACATTTTCATCTTTAAATCACTTCTTGGTCTGCTGCCCTCATACATCTCCTCCTACATGTCTTTGCGTGAGTGCAGCTACAGTGTGCGCTCTCAGGACATGATTACCTGCAGTGTTCCGTCAGTGAGGACTGAACTTGGAAAAAGGGCCTTCTCCTACTCTGCTCCTGCTTCCTGGAATATCTTACAAAAAGATCTGAAGCTCTCGGCCCTGACCTCAAATGATTTTCAGAATCTGTTGGAATCCTGGCAAAAACCAATGCCGATTTGTTCCCGTTTTTGATTTTGTACATCTACCTTATCCACCTTATTCCTACGCCCCATGATGCCTTGCGCGAATTATGTGAACGACTTCCGCTGAAAGTCAGAACCGGCACTTTTGTTACACGCTAGCAACGCGCTAACCGGTTTTCGTCAGAGGTTTTAGGTCATAAAATATGTGGGAACATAAACTATCACAACTCAAATGTAGAGATATTGTTTTACCGCTACCTACAGCTGTTGAGGGGTGGGAGGACGACTTGAAGAAGTGGCCGAAAATAACGTACACTAGCATGTTTAGCTACTAGCATACTTAGCTACTTTGACAGTTGCTTCAGATGGCGAAGCGATGAGCAATCTGAAAAGCTCTGAAGCTTATTAGTATCTTCACATTAACAAGGTTGGTCCTGTTATGTTAAGAGAGGTGGGACACTTTATTTAAACAAACATAAAGCCCAGTCTAAGCATTAAAAATCCACATCTCCAGGTCCAGCTAACAATGATGTTGCTTTGGACTTTTGAGCTGCAAGATGTTTATCTGGACACCAACTGAGCACCTGGAGCTTGACATTTCTTTTGACAAAGACTTTACTGATTCACAAATGAAGCACCTTGAGAACTTTTAATAAAATACAGTAAATGAAAACAAATAATGAAATAGACAGGAAACGATCTTTAAAAACTTGATAATGACAAAAGTGACATTTAGATAGAAACAGTAGTTTAATCCAAAATTAACTGATATAGTGCACACAAAAACCTAACCTTGTAAGAAGGTTAACAGTCAACTATTGTACATAACAAATGAATCATTTTAGCAAATACTTTTCTAATGTAATATAGTTAACATTGCATCCTTTAAAAAACATGTTGAGTTGTGTTACGTTTACAGCAAGTACACCAGTACTGTACATGTTTGAGAAAAATGTTTACATTTAATGTCTTCTCACTTCTCACTTGAAATAAGCTGGCATCCTTTGCGTGTGAATGCTGGAACGATTACATTGACACCATAGCTCTTGCAGCAGGTCCCTCACTGTGAAACCACGATCACCCATCACCTCATCTCCAGCACGCAGATAGTCCAGAAACCCAGAGTTCTGTGTTATATACCTGTCACTGCATTTACCACCATAAGCATCTGAAATAAACATGATTATTCCAGAGGGAGAAACAGCCAATAAATATTTCACAGTGTTATTTGCATGTATGATTCACTTCTGGAGTCCAAGTTTTTAGCTTTCTGCAAAACATGTTGCTTTAATTGTTTCACGGGGCAACCATAGAATAAGGTCGTTGGTTTGTTCTGACATTATGTCAATCCACATTCCAACAGTCATGCTGCATGTGACTGGTGGTGTTGAGCAGCTCCACACTCTCATCAAGCCCATCTGAAAGTAAGAGTACAGTATACAAACTTTAGGGTTCATTTATGAACACACACACACACACACACACACACACACACCTATATTATATATATATATATATATATATATATAAACACACACCTATATTATATATATATATAGATATATANACATATGTACATAAATATATATATATATATATATATATATATATATATATATATATATATATACATATATACATATGTACATAAATATATATACATATATATACATACAGTATATTTCCAGAGTTCTTGCTTTACATTTTAGGCCTTTACTTGTTTGAAAGTGTAGATAAACCCCACTGAACATAACACACTCAAATGGAAGAAAATACATAAACCATGCAAATTGTTCTTTAAACAAAACACATTTTTTATTTATTATCTATAAACATTTACAAAACTTCCATAATAATTTGAGCGACCAAAAAAAATGACAAAAGTTCTACATGTAAAAAACAGTGCAAACATCACAGCATATAAAATCTGATGTATTTTCTGATGTTGAAATGACAACATAGTGATTAAAACATCAATATCTGATATTTTATTAATATTTTGTTGCAGTGAAATGTTATTAGATCAAGTCAACAGACCAGTTTCTGGATGAAATGCCCATTTTAATTGAACACACTTAAAACATGTCCCATGTCAGAAAACGCTCAGCTGTCATTGAATAATGCCCACATCATGTTCTCTAAACACGTTAACAGACAACCACTGAAGCTCTCTACAACAGATTATCAAAAGTGCTATTTTAAAGAGGAAATCTGATATTAAAAGCACAGCTTCGAACAACAAAACATTTACAACAAAAAGCTTATCTAAAGGTATGTTTTTTTTTTAACAACATATTTTCCTAATATACAATATAATAACATCACAGCAGAACCATTTACAATCATTAAGCTTCCTGTTATTTATCTGCTTGGAGATAAAGCTTAACACAATTCTCAGATTTTAATCTGAATTAAAGACCGAGTCTGTAATTGAACTAGAATCAGTTTAAGTATTTTGTAGACCCAGGCTCCAGGCCCAAATTCTGACTTCCTGAGAGAAGATGGTTCTACGGTACCAGCCCAGAAATGAGGAATCAGCTGATCACATTGCTTGTCTTTAATCTGATTTGACTGCTGCGTGAAGGAGATTACCACACAAGGGACCAGATGCATAAAACTCAAACATGTTCTTATTTTTTGTTAACCTGAACCCAGAAGACTGAATTACACTACTGTAGTTGTTGTTCAATGTTTGGAGACAAAAACAATGTCTGCACCTGAAATACACAGGCGTAACAAGCCAAGGGTAAAAGCAGCAGCTCAGCTTTACTGGTTGTGGAAGCAGCACCTGTTAGTGAAGCAGAGCAAAGGAAATCTGCTTTATTTGTGCTCTCAGTTCTGGAATGATAAGCAGGATAAATACAGCTTATTGGACAATATACAGGTAGTCCCCGATTTACGAGCGAGATCCGTTACAACGAGGCGCTCGTAAACCGGAAATCTCGTAATTTGGAACGGCCGCCATTTCTCTCGTAAATCCGGAATTTCGCTCGTAAATTGGAACGGTTTTCGCTAGCGCGACTACAAACACTCTATTTTCATCCAAAAACTGCTTATGAGTGCATAAAAATGATCGGAAACGTGTGTCCATATGCTTAGCTAACTAACTGTGGTGAAAAAACACATGAAAACTCAGTATTTTTTTCGTTTTTTCCAAAAATTCGCAGCTCGTAAGTCTGGAACCTCGCAGATCAGAGCGCTCGTAAATCGGGGACTACCTGTAGATCATTTTTAATCCATCGCTACTTCGCAGTTCATTGTTCGCTGACACGCTCTGTCTCGGTTTTTCAAAATAAGATTGGACATGACGCACAACTGGCTGATTGATGGACGAGCAGCACGATCTGCATGGAATTTTTATTTAAAAATATTTAGCACCTGCTGCACCTTTGTGCAGCCCAAAGCTCTGGTGCTTTCCTCTTGCAGCTGATCAGCTGATTTCTGCTCTGCCAAGGATAAGTGGGCGTGGCTGAGAGCAGCAGAGGCAGAGCTGACATCATGACATTCTGTGCTCTTAGTTTAGAAACATTGTTTAGATTATTGCAAGAGTGTGTTT
>JBBPBX010008105.1:47093-63412 GCA_038048925.1 Garcialebias charrua
AAACTTCATTAGCTTTTTTTCTCCAAAATAATATTGCATTGCTTATTCAGCTGCAATAGTAGGTAACTATAAAAGAAAATGTTCAAAGTCTATAAAACTGGATTTCAAGGATAACAGCTGTTTTTCCTCTTTTAAAGCAGCAAATCCAAACAACAATTTTTTAGACAGCTCGATGCAGTGAAAAATCAAAACAGCTCCTAATGCAAGCCATGCTGATACTCTTACAATAGTTTGTGTTCAGACCTCACTACTCAGTGTTTCCCAGTTGTATATTGAACAGAGGCTGTTGACAACAAATCACTGGATTCATCAGAGTAAATCTAGAGTGTGGAAAAACAGTTTGGACAATGATCCAGTGGCGCTTACCATAATCGACAGATGAGTTCACTTTTCACTGCAACTGCTTTGAGCATTGAAAGTACCTGGATAGGTGTTAGTTAAACTTTTGTGTATCCTGAAGTATTGCACAAACTAAGGGCCAGTTTACACGGCGCGTATTTTGAGTGTAACCGCTACTTTCTCTTTGCGACTTTGCTTATCGCCTACACGACGCTGCTGGCCCCCCTCTTCGCATCCGATACTTTCCTGATCCTGCTCTCAAGGTGGAACTTTTTCGCTGACCCCCCGTTGATAATGTAAACATCTCCCGTGGAGCTTTTGTGTCAACCACATGCGCGCAGCCCGCATGCGCGGACAGTCTAGGGCAGGCTGACATTTCACGTGTCACGCTGCAAAATATAACAGTTTAACAATAATAAACATGTAATGGAGACTGGCGAGGCAGGCCCCCCAGGTAAAAGGACCTCATCTATGTTGCCAGAGGGGGCAGACAGCAGTACGATGACTGTTCAGGGGTTTGCTGGAGCTCCAGGTGGGACCGGACGCATAAAAACACACACACTGCTCTGAATGTTTGTCTACTGTACTTTGCTTCATGATGTTTTTATTCACAGCCTCTCCTGTGAAATCCAAGGACTCCTTAAAAATCAGCAAACCTCTAATCACAGGTGACTAGTCCTAAAACATTTTTGTAATGCTCCAACTGAAAATTGTAGGTTCAACTAAGGCTGCTGTTTTTTTTTAAATCATCAGATAGGGATATGCCTCTGAGACCTCCACCTCTGAAACCAGTCACAGCTCCAGGTTCGTTTGTTCCTTATCCAGAGGCAAGAACCAGTCCCCGTTTTCACCGCTCACGTTTTCTGTCCTGTGTTCAGGTGAGAAGGTCTCATTCTCTGCCGGGTTAACTCTCCCGCCGTTTCAAGAAGTTGGAATCATTCGATTTAACAAGGTGCTCTTCAACGATGGAGGACATTATGACCCTCAAACAGGTAACTTTTATTGATGTCTTCCAGATATAACCAAAACATGAAGTTACACTGAAGTCAGAAGGTCTGTGACAAAATATTGGAACTATCACTTCAAGTAGGGAACCCTCGACTTACGAACGAGTTCCGGACCTAAGGACCGTTCGTATGTCGAAAATGACGTAAGTCGGATCATATACCGTAGTAAAAAAAGAACTTTTTTTTTAAATAAAATACATGTACTGTACAGTCACCAAGCACTTAGCCTATCCTAACACAGTTTTTAAAGATGGAGTGAGTTGAATTGTCTCCCTTTCACATAAAGTGAAAGTAGCTCCCTATATTTGAATGGAGCCTGCTGGGGAGACAATTCAACTCCTTCATCTTTAAAAACTGTGTTAGGATAGGCTAAGTGCTTGGTGACTGTACAGTACTGTACATTTATCTATTTATTAAAATATATATTATTTATTTAAAAAAAATTAATGTATAAATAGACAAATGTACAGTACTGTACAGTCACCAAGCACTTAGCCTATCCTAACACAGTTAAGGAGTCAGTTGAATTGTCTCCCTCCTCCCCAGCAGGCTCCATTCACATAAAGGGAGCTACTTTCACTTTATGTGAAAGGGAGACAATTCAACTTATTCCTTCATCTTTAAAAACTGTGTTAGGATAGGCTAAGTGCTTGGTGACTGTACAGTACTATACATGTACTGTATTCTTTTTTCTTTTTACAGTGCGTTCGTAAGTCCGAGTTGCCGTAGGTCGGGGGTGCTGTAAGTCGAGGGTTCCCTGTATTAGCTGGTTTAAATGTTCTGACAATCAGAGATTATCCAAAGTGAATGTGTCGAGGAAATTTGAAGATGGTGGTTGAACATTATTTGGGGACACTTTAAAAGAAGCCAAATGTTTGTACAAAAAGCAGCTGTGTGTGTTCCAGGTATCTTCACTGCTCCCACAGACGGACGCTACCTGGTGACCGCCATGCTCGCAGCCCAGACAGGTGAAAAGCTTGAGGCCGTGCTGTCGGTGTCCAACCACAGCGTCCAGAAGCTGGGCTCAGCAGGTTTCCTGTCTGGAACTGAACCACATCAGCAGTGTGGCTGCAGCGGCTCGACGTCACTGAGTTTGGTGGTTCAAATGAAGGGAGGAGACCAAGCAGGACTTGTCCTGACTGCTGGAAAACTCGCAGTTTCAGACTCCGCACAGGTCCTGTCGTCTTTTAGCGTTGTGCTTCTGTACGCCAACCCAGTGAAGCGGTAGCTGCTCTGACACTTTACTGTAAATACACCTGAGCTTTGAGGGGTGTTGTGTTAAATTATGAAAGGACAAATGTATTTAAGAGACGTAAACAAGGAAAGAAACAGGCTCCAAATATCTTATGGGATTTTCTGCATTGTGAGTAATATATAGCTTTTATTGCAATTATTATTATTTTTATGTTTGTCCTTATTTGCCTTTCCAAAGGAATTAGACATACCGGTACATATCTTGTTGGTACTAAAAAGCTTTGTTTGTCATTTTAAAAGCAGTTTTTTAAATAAAGCATCACTCAACATGACGTATTTTTATTGTTTCTCATTACAATTCTGCAAAACATTTAAACTATCTGTGCAGAGAAAATTTGAACATTTTTGACAGTTTATCCAAGTGATTCGCATCATCCTCTTTATTAAAACTGTTATATCTTGACAAATATTATTTGTGCTTGGATTGCAAAATATTAATTGAACCACAAAACTGCAGCATAATGTCTTCATTCAAAAGTAAAAAATAAACAAAACTGGAACAATTCTGTGTGCTCTTCACACAAAGTGTGTCACTTTCATAGAAAGAAGGCAGAACAGTTTAGACAATGGATGCAACACATGAAAACTAAAAACATTATGATCCTGAATTTCTCATATCTGAAGCATTTTTCATAAAACATTACATTTCCTGCTTTTTGTGCGTTTTTATGGCAGTATTTCAGCTTCACGGGGCTCATACAGCTACTACAACACTTTGGGTCACTTTGTGTTTTTGTGGGAACAAAGGTATTTCTAGAAATGGACAAGTTCATTTTGAAAAAAAAAGTGTTTCCATATAACTAAACTACAGTTTGGTAAAAATGACTTTGGAATAGCAGCAGTATCTACATGTTGTTTTGTTTATGTAGACTGCAGTAATGCAGTGTTCACATTCTTCTGATCATGTTAGTGCAAATATTTTCTGCCTTTTGGAGAATTATAAATTAATAAAAATCTTAAAAAAAGATTGCACATTGGCTCATTGGCCCGATGAGGTCAGTCAGTAAAATGCAGTCTACATCATCCTGTTTTGTGCTTACACAGTGCTCAGACAGCTACTTCTCACATGCGTTACACCGTGCAGCTGTTAGGAACAACAGATGTTGCACTTGAGGGTTTTGTGTACACTAAGGAAAACTACATTCATAAAAAAAATATCCAGTAACACAGCATTCAATCGGTGCGCCCTCAGTTACAGCAGCTCCTCGAAGCAAACCTGAGCAATCGGCTGTTTCCAGAAACAGAAGGAGCTGAACTCCGGACAGCTGAAGGTGGTGTTGTGTTGTGTGCTGCGTAAAGGAAAAACGTGCTCCACCAGCTCACTCAGCCTGCTGTATCTGCCAAATGTATTAAAAGCAGACAGGAAACATTTCTCAGCGTGGTAACAAGTGACAGATTAGAGCTGCAGTGGCGTGGCGTTACTTACGATGTTTTATTGCCTTTGGTTTGTTCAAGGATTAGCTCTCCCTTAGGATTCACTGTGAAGATTCGACACACAGGCACGCCCACTTGTTTGTAGGCAAACACGTCCTAATAAACAGAACAAAAGACAATAACTGGTCATAACTAATATCCTACACCGTGGTCAGTCTGAAGAAAGCTGCGCTTTTTGAAAACTTCTAAACACATTTAGTTGAAGAATATAATCCTTCAGAATAAATTATTTAGAATGTGGCTTATAGCGCCTAAGAGTTTATACACAACCAAAATGCACGTCCATAAACTAGTTGACGCTCAGTTTGAGTTCTTTAATCTAAGGCGTTTCCAATATAAATAAAACAGCTGCAGAGATTAATACAGGAATGAACATATGCAACTCACGTTCTCTCTGTTTCCAAAGGCAGCATAAAAGGGGTGTGTGTTTGGGTCAAACAAGTTCTTGATGTCTGTCAGACATTCGATCTTGAACTTCTCAGGCTTCTTTTCGATGATCTCTCTAAACACAAAAGTGCAGAATCAACCTCTGACTTTCTGCAGCTGATACTGCAGACACTATTTTTTTTATTTTTAATGACCCTATGCACAGAGGTACCGTAAAACTGCAGCTGCTCAATTTGGCTTCACTACATTTGAGCATTTTAAACTTTTATAAATGCAGGTCTTCTGCTGTTGTGGTTTTCAGAGTCAGAGAATCTTTATTGTCATTTGCACCACATGTGGTACATGTGATGAAACGAGATTATGTACACAGGGTCCCAGTTACATCCAACAATAAAATGTAAAAGAAGAACAGTAATAACATCTAAGATATGAACTAAGAAAAACATCAACTAAAAATACACTAAGCACTAATATCATAGAAAAACATTACTCCAAACAGCAGCACGAACATGAGTCTGTATGAGCAACGTTGACTTTTTGATGCAACTTTGGCTTTTTGAAACATTTAGCCTTTTCTGCCAATTTTTTGTCTCAGGAAATTAATTGAGCTCATTTTACGTCCTTCAGATCTTTACACCTGTTTACAACATTTTACCATTCTTTCCACATTTTGTTCTGCTTCAGCTCCTTTCAGCTTTCTTGTGCAAACTTTTTCCAGCTACTTTCAGCTGGGTTTTTTTTTTCCAGCTGTTTTGTGATCCTTTTAGATTCTTTCTGCTAACTACAACATTTGTGTGCTGCTTCTAACTTCTTTCTGCTATTTTCAGCATATTTATGCAAGTTTCAACTTTTTCTGCTATTTCAAGTCAAGGTCAAGCCAAGGTTATTTATTGTCATTGTCATCACATGAATGAAATTGTGTACACAGTTACATCCAACAAAAGTATAAATTGTAAAATAAAAACAGTAATAAGATCTAAGATATAACTAAGAAATACACTAAACTAAGAATACACTAAGCACTAATAGTACAAAAACAATACGCTGAACAGCAGCACGAACATGAGTCTGTGTGAGCAGATGAGTACAAATGAACACACAGCTACTATTTAGCAGTTTATATGCTAATCTTAGCTTTTTCAACTAATTCCACATTTTGGCACTCATTTAAACTTTTTTCCTTTCTTTTCAGACTAATTCAGCAAACATGTGCTCTCTCCTTTTCCTTCTGGTAATTTAAGCTTTTTCTGCTTTTTTTTTTCCAGCTGCTTTTTTGCTAATTTCAGCTTCTTTTTTTTTCCAGATAATTTTCACTTTTTTGTGCTCATTTCTGTTTCTTTCATCCTAATTGGGCTAATGTGTTCTTTCTGCTTTCTTCTGCTAATTTAAGCTTGTTCTACTTTTTCAGCTAGCTTTTTAACATTTTAGCTAATTTCAGCTGTTTTAAAATAAATTCAAGTTTTTCATGGTACTTTCTGCTACTTTCAGCCTAATTAACTTCTTTTTGCTAATTGTAGCTTCTTATGCTCTTTTCAGCTTTTTTGGTTTAAGCTTTTTCTGCTATTTACGCTACTTTTTAGCTGTTTTGTGCTCAATTTAGCCTTTTCAGGTAATTCCACATTTTCTTTTCAGCTCCTTCCACTTCCTTCTGGTAGTTTAAGCTTCTTTCTACCTTTTCTGCTACATTTCAGCAATGTTTAGCTAATTTCAGCTTCTTCTTTTTTTGTGCTAATTTCCTAACTTTGTGCTAATTTTGGCTTATTTAAACCAAATTCAGTAAATGTGTGTTCTTTCTGTTTTCTTCTACTAACTTAGGCTCATTCTTCCATTTTAGCTAAATTTCAGCATGTTTTAGCTAATTTCAGCTCTTTTTCAGCAAGTTCTTCAGCAATAAGCATCCACACTGCATTTTCACAAGAAATACAATTTAGTTAATATCTTATCTCCACTATAACTTTCTTGAGGTCCAGTAGCTGCAGCAGTTCATCTAGATAAAAGTCTAGTAGTGAAATCCTATAATAAATCTGCAGGTGATGATTTTCTACCTGTGGAAGGCAGAGAAGAGGCTGCTTGGTGAAAGCATGAGGGGTCCCTGAGGAAGAAGAGTGCCGCTTTCGTTCACCCAGTGCAAATATCCTCGTGTCATGTTGGCCATGCCTATCGCTCGGGCTGAACAGTACAGGAACTTATAGCCGTTTCTGCAACAGTCAGATGTTTTCTGGTTACATCTTGATCCTCATTTAGTGTAAGGGTGTGATCACTGAGGCAAGTGTGGCGTCGTACTCATGCACAGAGTTGTAAAGCTTCGCAATTCCCCTATGAGTCCAGTCTTTACCGAGTTGAGGAAGAATCTGACCAAAAACATCTGATCTGAGGGGGTAAATGAAGACAAATATGTATTTTTCTTTAAAATCACAAGCGTAATATACAGGCCAGGGCAACTGCGTTTACAATTTAAAATTTCCAGAATAAAAATATACTGTACATAAAGGGAGAGGTTTGTATATTTTTCATACTTGGTGATGGTGCCGTCAATGTCAGAGATGATGACCTTGTCGTCCCAGTTCCACAGGTAGATGGTGCCCTCGCAGCGGCACGTTCCCTGGTACTGAGTGGTTATACTGAAGGTGGCCTCGTTGGGGCCGTCTCTCAGCTTCAGGCTGGCCTGAAAGAGACACATCATAGTCATTAAAGATTAGTAATCATAACGAAACCCAAGTTTAGATTTGGTTAATTCATAAATGTCAAATAAAATGTGCTGAATGCATCCAAAGTGCATCCAATGAAGTTAGTGGTTAATAACCATCAGAAGCTGGTAGGTGAGCAAATAGACTTACCGGTAAATTCAACAAATTATTTTAATTGTGCATGTATTCAGTAAACCAGAGGTTGAACCATCAAACTTTTCTTGTGTTAATGTTTGCTTGATCACCACAGTAAATGGCACTCATTATCAAATGGCAACAAATTATTCTGAAATCGATATACAGTGTATCAGTATAAAATGGTTACAAGCACTTCAAACAAAAAAGTTAAAATGTTGAAATCCTCCTTATTTGAGCTAAACTGAATGAAACTGCCACTTATCTGTAATCAATTTATTTTATTTTTGCTTATATCAGATGAATTTATCTCAATGTAGTCAGTGAATAATAGATAAAAGATAATCATTTATATAGAGCATGAATTAAAGAGTCCATCACTGGCTGATGTAATAATTACACTAAATGAGGATCAACATTTTGAGCTAATTGCATGGCTACATTTCAAAAGCTTCTTCATACATTATGTGCAAGTTTTACATTTTGATAAGACAAGAACAAAGCTCAGGAACTGTTTAAAAGCAACAAGACACATTTCTTTTAGTAATTATTAAAATCTGATGACTGGAGTTTTATAATTTTTTATGTGTTTTTTAGATTCATTGAAACCTCAGAAACTATCTACACCCATAATATTTATCAAATGTTGGCCTTTTATTTAAAGTCACAAAACATAAATGAAACCACAGTCTCCCTTATTAGATTTAATTAATAAAAATAATAAATATAAGTCACAGTTTTTGCATATTTTTCATGTCCTGCGACTTGTATGCCGAAGCGACATATTTATGGATTTTTCACATACTGTATTTATAAACCAATTTTTGGCGGAGATATGACCATTTTCATTCATTTTGACTGAAAATATTGAACACTACCATTTTCAGCCTCTAGATGGCACTCGAGGCGTATGGCATGCCATAGTGTCATATAATAGATAAAAGTGGCTATTATGACACAATCAGCTTGCCAAAGTCTGCCACATTTGTCCAGCTTGCCTGAAGCAAATATCAAATCAGCTTCATGTCGCTGCGCCGTCCCAGTGAAATGAAGCTGATTTGATTTCATTAAAGTGCATTTATTAAGTAAAAGTTCAACTGAGACATACCTTTGCTATATTGTCGAGCAAACAAATAACTGCTTTAGGTGCTTATCTTGTTAAATTTTAAAGGCACAGCGTTCCTCCTTCCTGATTTTCTACCTCTGTGCGCTCACGGAGCACCGGGGAGGCGCATACTTTTGAAAATGCAGCTGATCTAACCTTCAAAGTGCATTTATTACTTTACTATACTATAATTTCAAGCACTGAAGTGCATTTATTAAGTAAAAGTTCAACTGAGACACACCTTTGCTGTAACATCAAGCAATCAAATAATTGTTTTTAGGTGCTTATCTTGTTAAATTTTGAAGAAATGTACACCAAGTCGCCCTGTTTCCGCATATCAACTTTTGAAAAAGAAAGTGATTTGACCGTCAAAGTGCATTAAGGAAAAGTTAGACTGAGACACACTTTTGATATAGTTTTGAGCAAACAAAGTTCTTACATGGTTATCTTGTTAAATTTCGAAGAAATGCACAGCGAGTCCTCCCATGCATGCTCCTATTTCCGTGTATCGGCTTTTGAAATGCAGCTGATTTGACCATTAAAGTGCATTTATTAAGGAAAAGTTAAACTGAGACACACCTTTACTATAATTTTGAGCAAACAATTAATTGCTTTTAAGTGTTAATCTTGTAAAATTCTTATTAAAATCCTCCCGTGCACGCTCCCGCGGCCGCCATTTGGCAGTCAATCGATTTTTGGCACAACACCGGCACACATTTCCAGGTTGTCAGCGTTGACGCACAGTGGATGTGACGTATACGGAGAAGCGACTTACTAATGGATATTTCCACTTTATTAGACATATTTGGACTGATGCAACTTATAGGGTGGTGCGACGTGTACAGCGGAAAATATGGTAAATTATGTTCTGTTCATGGGTTAGTTTACTATTTTTTTTTATTTCTAAATATAGGAAGTTTTCCATATATTACCGTAAATTAAATTTTTGGCATAAAAATACAAAACACTTGTTTTTCAGCAGAGGGTCAGATGAAGAATGCCAGGATCTTATTGTTGTTTTGTATTTATAATAAATGCATGTAGTCTAATAAATAAAGACCACCTTTCTTCTATGGACTTCAGCATAAACTATTTGAAACCATAGAACAGAAGATTGTTTCTGTGTGTGCTGAATCAAACACACAGCTCACAGCACTGATCTTACTATCTGCTCAGACGACAGGCGCAGGGACTTCTTGTAAGAGGGGCATGAAGCTGGACTTTCTGTCTGCACGCGCTCAGTGGGTGTCACAGTGGATGCTACACTGCTCAGCTCTTTAGTCTCATCATCGCTGGACCACTCTACAGCTTTCTGCCTGCAAGAGAAAAACAAAATAACCTGAATTAGCGCAACAACAAAGTTATTGACATTAAAGACTTGATTACTGTATATATAATAATGTAAATCAGAAATAATAAAGCAGTGTCTTTTAAAGACACCAGAGGGCAGCAGGTGTACTCATCGACCTTCACTGCTCTTGACATTCTGTTAAATTAAAACTGAAAATATCCCCATTTATTTCACAAAATAGATCAAACTAGCATCTCCTGGCTCAAATAATTATTATATGTACGTGTTTATTTATGTTTATTTGCTTTTAAAACTTGATTTCCTAATGTGTTCCTGAGTCACAAGCCATTATTGCTGCTGACATGCTAATCCATCTTCTGTGGGACATGTTTACTCAACAGTGCTTGTGTGGTGTGTGCCTGGTGTTGTGAGGACACCCGAGCTTTGTGACTCACTGTGGTTCTGCAGCCTGCTGGAGGGCAGGACTCTCTCGGTTCACAGATTCCTCTCTTTCCAATTTACACCCAGATGACAACTAAGGAGATGAAGAAACTTTAATGACTTACATTTACATAAAAACAAAAGGCAACATCAAGATATGAAATAATAAGGCAAAGCAAAGATGACGTGGCTGCAGATGCTTCCGGGCAACACCATGTTCGTTTGCAATGCAAAGTTTCTTAAACTGAATGGGACTCCTGCTGTCCACCAGCACTTTAAACATGGAAGTGAGTCATAAGATTACACGAAGAACACCTGTTTGGTACTGCTCTTCCTCCAGAACCACCAGCGTCCAGACTTTTTTGGCATTTTCTCCTTCACCCAGGCCTCCTCTGTAGCCTGACATTTAAATAACACATTCAGGTGAACGTTGTGTGCAGATATAAGCAGCTCAGAAACATAAAATGAGATATTACCTTTGGTAAGTTCTTCTGGAAAACTTGCATGCTAAGTATCAACGGTGCTGCCAGAGCCCAGCTGTAATATCTGTAAATTAAAAAAATCTATTTTATAACACAGCTGGTTCAGAAATTAATTAAAGGAGACCAAATATTGGTTTCATAAATTTTTATGGTATGTCTGTGGGCTATCCAGACCATGGATGTGGCGTAGTGGTAAGGGCAGTCGTCTCCCGATCGGAAAGTTGGCGGTTCGACTCCCGGGACCCGCACCATGTGTCGTTGTGTCCTTGGGCAAGACACTTAACCCTGAGTTGCTCCCGGTAGGACTGGAAAGCACCTTGCATGGTAGTCTGCCGCCACCGGTTTATGAATGTGTGTAGCATTCAATATATGTGTAGCACTTTGAGATTTTCAGTAATGAAAAGTGCGTTATAAATTGAATTAATTATTATTATTATTATTATTATGTTCATTCAATTTAATACACAAAATAATTCTTAGATAATAAAATATCCCCTTTCTAGTTCTGCCTTTTCTCATTTCCGTTCTGAACAGGCTGTTTATGATAATGAGCTCTGAAGGCCACGCCCTTCAAAAATCTGTTTACATTAACTCCGCCCTCCAAAGGGTTTACGTTAGCATTTCTTGCACTTTAGAAATGGCTAGTGCTAGCTTAAGATAACTTACCGAAAGCCGTATGCGCGCGCCGCCATTTGCTGCACCTGTTAGCATTAGCCCACCCGAATCCGAGGCTAATGTTAGCTCGTTCCTCCTCCGCCCGCTTAGCTCCGCTTAGCTCCGCTCGTTGCATGCGGCGCTTTGGGAGCGATCGCAGACACATACACAAAGTTCACCGAGTGTTTCCAGATAATTTATCCGTATGAGGCAACCTCTGATCGGAGCACGGTCCTCAAAAGCTAGCAGCTCCCGGCGGCAGATGGTCCCTTCGCCGGCATGTCCAATCCCCGCCCGCTTTGCTCCGCTCGTTGCATGGTCAGGCAGCGGTGATCTGCTCGTTTTACGTCTGCCGGCTGCTCGTTGGGAGCGATCGCTAATACGCTAAAAATTGAACTAAAACGTAAAAATAACAATTATACTTTATTTATAAAGCCATTTAAAACAACCACAGCTGCAACAAAGTGCTGTACACATGAAATTAAGAACATTTAAACAAAAGATGAGATGAAATCAGGAAAAACAACCGTCACGTCTTTTATACTGAAGTGGGTTGAGCCTAACCAGGGTTTGCTAGGTGAGGGGCTGGACCAGGGCCGGCCCAAGGCATAAGCAAACTAAGCGGCCGCTTGGGGCCCCAAGGTCACTAGGGGCCCCGGAAGAGGAGCTTAGTTAATTTTTTTATGATATGATTCTATTACCAAGGCTTAAAGCGCTCCGACTCCGGCTTGGAAACAACCCGGTGGTCCGCCTCAACTTAACTTTGATTGATGGACAGCGATTACGTCCAATCACATTGAAGCTCACGTTGTTTTGGCCAATTACTAACAGGAAGGCGGGTCTTAGAAAAGCAATTAGGTGTGTATGCAGCTTCACAGTCAAATCAATGCAGAAGGTGGAGTTCGTCACACCGGGACAAATATAGTTTTACTGTAGAAACAAGTGGCGCTCTGCCTCCTCCATAACAGGAGGGTATTTCTCCTACTCAAGTGTCCGGTGCCTCCTCTGACTGACGATGTGTCCTCCCTTTGGAGCGAATCAAAGCACAGGTGTGTGGGTCAAATTATTTCAGCAGGAAAGACTCACCATGTCAGAGACTCTGTGTAAATTGGTGTCAAAACTACAGATTTTAAATATTGTTAAGCCAAGTAAACAGAGTTATAATTATCCACTCTACATCTTTTATCTGAATAAAGTCAACTGTCAAGCGCGTTACAGCGAGAAGCTGCATCCCCCCCCCCCAAACACACACACACACACACACACATACACTGCTGAACACATAAACAACCCCCCCTCCTTTCTGCACCAAATAATCTGCAGGAAAAGTAGTTGAATGGAGTTCAGTGCACGATAAAGTCAGTGAGAGCAGGGGTGAGTCGGAGGGTGAAGAAGAGGAAGATCATTAGAAGAGGAAGAGCGGAACAGGTGTGACTGCGCAGAGGAGGGGGTCCAGAACCAAGCATCAGTTCTGAGCTCTGCAGAACAGAGGAGGATCTGGATGTTGACCCAGAGGGTGGATCAATGGAGGAAAATACACTTTTTAAAAACTTACAGTAAAATAAATATTTTGTCAATAAAAAAATAATAATGTGGATATTTTAAACAAAAACCCTACAAGCATTAAAATAAAAATAATTTAAATTAGATATATTTATTTGAGGTTGAAAGCTTAAATAAGAAGGTTGATTTTCCCTCTGAGGATCATGAATAAATAAAGTTAGAGTTAAAACCGTCTAATTCAAATGAAATAATAAAGTCTAGGTAAATAAAACTGTTTTTTTAGCTGCATGCATTCAGCTGGGAGCTGCAAGATTAAGAATAAAGATCAATTATTTGTGAAATAATTCTTTATTAGATCACTGCATTATTATAAATGTATGTTATCTACAGAACTGCTGCTGCTGACTTCATCATTCTTTTCATGCCTGTGATGTTGGTAAGCAGCATCACATCAATTATGTGAAGGGGACATGTCCCCCTCACATTTAAAAAATATTTGTTTTGACCCCCCCCCCACACACACACACACACACACACACACACACACACACATTTACCATGAAATATTAGTTCACCCAGCTCTGTTTGCATTTCTTTGTGAGCAAATCCATTCGACTTGATTAAAGCACAAAAGTCCACTCTGGGTTTTCAACAACTCTCCTCACTGCATGCAGTGTCTCCCCAGGGTACTTGTCTTGGCAGTGGACACTCATCTCTCAGGGAGTTTTTGTGGACAGGGTGGGGGGAGGAGGTGGAGACGCCTCTGTGTGGCATGCTATCTTAAGGGCGAGGCAGACCTCCGCGTTGTTGCCAGCGCCGCTCGACGCGCGCGTGCTGCGTGCAGGCTGTTCACAGCAGAGCTCTGCGTGAGCAGCTGCGCGTGGAGAGTTTACCTACAGGACAAACTGAGGTCGCTGATTGGTCATTTGCTGACACGCCTACTGAAATGATTGACAGGTCTGGGTGGTGAGAAAAGCCACAGGCTGCGCAGCGTTTTTCTGTGTTTATATGTTAATAAAAAGTTTTAAAAAATAAAATAAAAACAGGGAACGCTGCTCCTGCAGCCCACAGCCCACCAGGAAATATTTAGAAGCTGCGCATCCACGTTGGACATGAGTTTAGTTCACTTGTGACAAGTTCATTCATTCCTCCTCATCGGAGGAGGAAGTGAATGGTGACCGCTTCAAGCGATCACTTGACTTTTGGCAAAAAAACAAAAGAAAAGTCCGATCAGCGATGAAGAAGGGATATTTAATACATTTGTGTCTCATACAAAACAGTCCACCACCAGGGCAGTTTATTGTGAGATAATGCGCGCGCGTGAGCGGTCGTAAAATTTGAGCTTGGCGCGTTCACGCCAGCGTTCAAAGGCTTGTGCCGCGGCGCTCACACGGCGTGGCGCGGCGCTGGCAACAACGCGGAGGTCTGCCTGGCCCTTTAGCATTACGTTAGTTCCAGCAGTTGTCAACCGGGGTGGGGGTGTTAGGATGCTCGAGGTGAGCAGAGCATGCTGTATTCACACAAGGAGAGCTGCTAGTCAGGTCACTTCTTGTTGCGCTCTAAACTAGTTATTGAATCAAGTTACTTATGTAGGTAAACATAGATGTTACAGGAAATGGCATCTACTTCAGTGTTTCCCCTACCATTATACAAGCGGGGTGCCCCACCCCGTCAACAGAACTGAGCACCCCGCCTACCAAACCAAACTTGCCCCCCACACACCCACCCGGCACTGACATAGCACTAAGCTAGCGGCGGGAAATACAGGCTGTCTAGCTAAAAAGCTAAAGGCGCCTCTTCTCTTGTGCTGAACGCCCCCCGACATCCCCACGCTCAAAAACAGTTGGTACAAGTTGCGCTCAGCATGTCTCCGATGAGATGAGCACCCCGCCAAGGCAATTTAACTAGGGGAAACACTGTACTTTATTCCAAATTTTCTGGGGGAGGACCCCCAGACCCCCCACCAGTGTGCCTGACCCCTGCCCCTTACAAATGCTTCCGATGCCAATGCTGATAAGACACCCCTGCAATAGATTACATATATACATTAAAAAGGGCTGTCAGAGTTGCAATATGTTTTATCAGGTGGGAGAATGATAAACCCATCTGACCGTTGATTGCAGTAATTCACATTATTAATAGAAACAGAGGGCCCCCATCCAAATTTCGCTTAGGGCCCCAAAGAGGCTTGGGCTGGACTCAGGTTTGGGATGGGTTGTCCTACAGCTTGTGACGTCACAAACCGCAGGATTTGAAAACGAGACATTTATATCCCTGAAAAATAAATCTACTTAGAGTAAATATACCACTGGGTGCATTTCTTTGGCCCTAGGACTGTTTTTTTAAGAAGTAAATACCCAAAGTAGAGTTAAAAAAAAAACATTAAAAAGTGAATTTTGCATTGTGGTCACCTTTAAAGTAACACTTGTTAAACTGAAAAGACGGTGCAGCTGAAAAATAAGAAGACTCACCGGTTTGCGATTTTGACCACCAAGTTGGGATTTTCGATTATGGCTGGATTCTCTGCAAATTCGCTGTAGGTGATGATGTGCTCCATGAATTTTTCTGAAAGGAATTAATCAGGAAGGCTTGACTTCAATTAGCAGCTTAGATTTCTAAACATGGAGACACTGAAACTGGGGATGTATGATATTATCGGCATGGTATCGGTTTCGGCTGATATTGGCGATAAAGTGAAATATCGGCCATTCCATCAAGATAACCCCAATATAAGACGCTGTTATATATACCGTATTCTCCGACCTATAAGTCGCACCTTTTTGCCTACATTTCCAAGCCCTGCGACTTATAGGCCGGTGCGACTTATACGTGGATTTTTCAGGTTTTTTCACTTTGGTCAAAAAATTGTCACTTAATTTAACGGTTTTTAACCGTCAAAGTGCATTTATCAAGAAAAGTTAAACTGAGACACACTTTTACTGTAATGTCAGCTAACAAAAATATATTTTTTATGTGTTTATCTTTAAAGATCAAAGAGATGCAGGTCTGTTTGCTGCATTGCAGGTCTGTTGTTGCTGCGCGTGCTCGTTTTGTGCCGTGAGGTGCGACTTATAGGCCGGTGCGACTTATACGTGGATTTTTCCACTTCATTGGACATAATTGGACTGGTGCAACTTATACTCCGGTGCGAGTTATAGGCCGACGAATACGGTATACCGTATTTTCCGGTGTATAGGTCGCACCTTTTTATGTTTTTTCAAGGCCTGCGACCTATACACAGGTGCGACCTATATATGGCTTGTTATCACTTTCGGCGAAACAAATTTTTAAATCCAGCTCATTTCACAATTACGTTCATTTATTAAGGAAAAGTTCAGCTCAGACATATATTTGCTATAATTTTTATCAAACAAATAATTGTTTTTAAGTGTTAATCTTCTTAAAAGCCTTGCTGTGCGCTCCTGTGGCAGACATTTGCAGCAGAGCTAAACGTAGGTGCGACCTATACACCGGTGCGACCTATCTAGGGATTTTTCCAATCTATTGGTGATAATTGGACAATGCGACCTATACACAGGTGCGACCTATACACCAGAAAATACTGTACATATATATATATATATATATATGATATATATA
>JBBPBX010008106.1:0-38518 GCA_038048925.1 Garcialebias charrua
AGTTTCGGCCGCTATGGGCGCTAAGAAACCCTTTACAGTACCTACACTGTTGACATCTGCCTGGTCCAAAAATGGTGCAGTGACACAGAAGATGAAGACTTCAATGGTTTTGAATAAATAAATAAAAACCATAAAATAAATACAGTATCTGTTTCTGTCATCATTTTAAACTGAGACACGTTTTTTACTGTAATGTCAGCTAATAAAAATATATTTTTATGTGTTTATCTTTAAAGATAAATGATGAAAGACACAAAATATACAAAAATTATGTTCATTTATTAATGAAAAGTTCAACTAAGACAGATCAAACAAAATACTGTAGTTTTTATGTGATAATCTTGTCAAAAGTCCTTCCAAACAATTTGGCAGCCAGTCCATTTTGGGCAAAACACCAGTTCACGTGAGGTGCGACCTATAGGCCGGTGCGACTTATACGTTGATTTTTCCATTTAATTGGGCATAATTAGGTTGGTGCGACTTATACTCCGGTGCGACTTATACGCCGACGAATACGGTATGTATGAGGTAGTAGTTGATGTTGGTATAGAGGCAAAGTGGCATATGAAGTAAGGCACATAAGGCACATTTGGCATCCTTAGATAAGGCTAGTCAGAGAATGCTGTATATGTATCTGCAGTAGTGTAGATAAAAGTAGTGTAAATGTAAACAGTAGTAATAAATGTAAAGCAGTAGTAATAAATGTAAACAGTATTAATAAATGTAAACAGTGAATGTAAACAGTAGTATGACTATAGGCAGTAATGTAATACAAACATTAGTGCAAATATGAGAAGTAGTGCAAACTGAATGAGCACATGACCGAGAGTTTAGTGAATAACCCGTTTGATGACACAGAGTCCAGTGTTAAAACTTTGTGTTGAGTGATAATGTGTGAGAAAGTTTTTTGTGTTAAGGCAGTTCAAATGGGAGGGGGGCAGAGCAGGCAGAGTGTTTAGCATTCTGACTGCCTGATGAACAGAGCTGTCTCTCAGTCTGCTGGTTCGAGCCTGGAGACTCCTCAGTCTCCTCCCTGATGGCAGCAGTCTGAAGCAGCTGTGTAGTGGGTGTGTGGGATCACCTGCCATGCGGTGGGCTTTCCGAGTGAGGCGTTTGCTGTGTAAGTCCTGCAGTGAGGGCAAGGAGGTGCCCACGATCTTCTCAGCTGCTCTCACAATGCGCTGGAGGCTCTTGCGGCAGGATGCAGTACATGCACCAAACCACACAGTGATGCAGCTGGTCAGGACACTTTCTATGGCACCTCTGTAGAAGGTGCTCATGATGGGGGTGCAGTGCTCCTGCTCAATTTCCTTTTTCCAGCCACTTATTGCTACTTGTCCCAACTTTTTTGGGATTTATTGACACTGTGAAATTCTGAATCAACATATTTTTCCTTTAAAATGTTACATTTACTCAGATTAAACTTTTGATCTGTCATCTATGTTCTATTACGAATAAAATATTGACATTTGCCATCTCCACATCATTGCATTCAGTTTTTATTCACAATTTGTTTAGTGTCCCAACTTTTTTGGAATCCGGTTTGTATACAGTACAGTATTTCACGTCAGAATGTGCTCTTATTGTGAAAGGGACAGAATATAAAGTGGTTGTATTGAGTTGTTCTCCTGAGCTTGATGTGAGAAAACGTTGAGAATAAATCGAGACTCAAAGTATTTTTCGTCTCTTTCTGCCGACTTCCACAGTTGAGTGTATTTCTTAGTTCATATCTCAGATCGTATTACTGTTTTTACCAGACTAAAGACCCACTTGTTCAAAAAAGCTTTCAGTGTGTAACTTTTATTACTTTTGGTATTTTAGTAGCATTTTTATTTCCATTGCCTCCTTTTATTGCTGTTGCTTTTATTTTATTTTCACTGATTCATTATACCGGTTTTTATATTTTCTGTCCTGTTAAGCACCTTGGTCAATGCAAGGCATTGTAGGAAATAAAGTTTATTATTATTACTATTATTATTTTTCTTTACAATTTACACTTTTGTAACACTGCGGTAAAGTTAGTTTTACGTTGGAAGTTGGATATTCGAGCTCCGTGGCTGCAGGGGTGCGTTGCTCTCGTCAGTCCGCTTCATGGAGTCTGATTTCGGGCAGCCACTCTTACCCCAAAAATACACTACACGCGTTCCGGCTCCGCCCCGCTCCGGTCCGACCTCCGCAGCAAATACGCACCCATTATAATCAATGAGATAAAGTACACTGGCTCCGCACGGCGGCGGTGAGCTGCGGAGAGCGGACGGCAGTCCGTCAAAATTAGAAATTTTTCTATTTCTGCCGGATGACGGAGCTGTGCCGGAGTCAACTTTTGAAGATTACGTCGCACCAACAGGAAAAGGAACGAGCACAACTTCCGTATTTACAAAATAAAATCACCACGGGCGGACTAATCCTAGCTCTATACGGATTTATTTGTACAAAAATGCTGTCAAACTATCATTTATGACTATTCTATGACTAAACTATTATATTTATGACTATGACTACACCTAATAACGCAATACAAGAAATAAATAAATAAAAAAGTATTTTATTCTGAAATGTAAACATCACTTCCTGTTGCTCAAACCATGTCCTGTCGCTTATTTACGAGAGAAGATCAAGGCAGCCTTTACTGTTGTTCTCCTTCTTCCACCGAATGAATTGTTTTGTTCTGACTTCATTATTTATCACTTGATTTATCGCGCGAATCTTGCAATTCCCGCGCATGCGTCTTGGAGCGGCGCATCCATGCGGACCTGAGCTGAGCGGAGGCAGTGGACTTTGGACTTGCTCAGCTGCGACCTGCGGAGCGGAGCGGACACGGACCGCGTGTAGTGTATTTTTGGGGTCAGTCTGCCCCTTCTCAGAGACGTCATGGTTCGCTTAGGGACAGTCAACAAATTTTTGACCGCATTCACTCTTCAGAAACAAAAAATAATATATTTTACACGATTGACCCACCCACACAAAACTTGCATCAGACTAATCTCCAAGACCACTTCTGCGAGACACAGCTGTTTATTTCTCAATTTTTATGTATTTTATAATTTTTAACAATTAATTAATTCAGAAATCACTGTTTTTGCTCAATACCGTTCAGGGCTTTTGTGCCAACCGCACGATACTTAAGTCAAACTACTCACCAAGACCAGGCCTATGAGGCACAGCCTTTTATATATCATTTTTATGCATTTTGTAATTTTTGATAATTTAATATTTCATAAATCTGTGTTTTTGCTCAATACCGTTCAGGGCGTTTGTGCCAACCGCACAAAACTTATATCAAACTACTCACCAAGACCAGGCCTATGAGGCACAGCCTTTTATTTATCATTTTTATGCATTGTGTAATTTTTGATAATTTAATATTTCATAAATCTGTGTTTTTGCTCAATACCGTTCAGGGCTTTTGTGCCAACCGCACAAAACTTATGTCAAACTACTCACCAAGACCAGGCCTATGAGGCACAGCCTTTTATTTATCATTTTTATGCATTTTGTAATTTTTGATAATTTAATATTTCATAAACCTGTGTTTTTGCACAATACCGTTCAGGGATTTTGTGCCAACTGCACAAAACTTATATCAAACTAGTGCTGGACGATAATTCAATAACGATAAATATCGCGATATACTTTTATTCAATAACGATGATATGAAGTTTAAGCATATTTTCGATATTTCGATAGGATTTTACAACGTTTTTCTGTTTCTGTTCGGGTTGGAGCGGCTGCTTCAACAACCCGCCCGGACAGAAAAAGCTGTGACACAAAACGTGCGTGGTGACGTCGTTGTTACGCAGCGCTCAGTCCAGCAGCAGGCGTTAGCGGTAGCAGGCTAAAAGCTAAGCTAGTCTCCAAAGCGCGTTAAGTTTTCGCTTCAAAACGAGTCAAACGAGTGCTCATGACCGTCAGAATGTGACTGAACAAAGTTTCACAAGCGAAGAGAAAGAGACGACATCACTGATGAGAGGAAAGACTAATTCGTAGGTGTGGACGTAGTTCGGTTTTGTTAAACTGCAGGTCTCATCTGCAGCGAGTCTTACTCGGTTTCTTTATTTTGCAAAACGTGACAAAGTCGTTCTAACTAGCGGTGGGAACATCTATTCTAACTTGTTTAATCTGAAGAGTTTCCACTCGATATAATATGAGAGTCAGAAGATGAAGAACAATAAAGTTTGAGCCAACGTTTCCCTGAAACTACGACGTAAACAAACAGCCCCAGCAGCGCTGCATGTTTTTTTATTCAAAATAAAACAAATTCATCAGAAGAAGAAAAAACACTGAATGAAAATGTGCAGAAAGACGAAAATAGTGTTTTAATATCTGCCCCTTGTTTAAAAAATACAAAATAACTACAAACAAACAACAACCTTCACTTCACCTGCACCACACCTTCCCAACAACTTTGATTTAATCATCTTTTAAAACATATAAATAGTTTTAGAAATGTTTATGGTGATATCAAGTCAACACAATCCTGTTTCCTGATTTACAACTCAGCTCCTTCAAACTAGTCCTAAATGGAGGTTTTACAAACATTTACATTCCCTTCAGGGTTTAATAACTTTAAACAAATTTTAATTGAATATTTGGGGGGTAATTTTTTTTTCAGTTTTATACATGACTTGTAAAATACTATGTTCAACCAAATCATAAAATTTTAATAATTTAAACTGATGAAATATTTGTTGGGTGACCATAGCACTTCCTACTAATAATTCTTGTAGCTCTTTAAAAACAAAACAAAAAAAACAGGGTTTGTAATAGTTTTACATGCTTTTCCCCAAACTTCAATACAACAGATTAAATATGGAACAATCATTACATTATTCAATATATTCAAAACTTTGTCATTCAAAAACTATTTTACTTTATACAGTAATGCAATTGATTTTGTTATTTTTATTCTTAAGTAATTTCCATGAGATTTCTATGTCAGCTTCTTATAAATAACAACACCCAAAAGTTTTATTTAATTAACTATGAATTTCAATGCTGTAAATTTTAAAGATGTTTAAAGTTAAAACTATTAATATTGACACAGTTGAGAATTTTATGGCAAGAAAGTTCATGCTCAATAATCCACGTACCAAATCCAATAATTTTCAGTCGGGTCATCTGGACAGTTTCTTTTAATAGAAATTGGATGGAGCATGGAGGATGGAGGGTGGATGGAGCATGGAGGATGGAGGGTGAAACGTTTCTATAAAAAAGAAAGTGTCCAGATGACCCGACTGAGAATTATTGGGTTGAGAAGTTTATGTTTATTTGATGGTGATTTCCATCTTTTTGGAGGCTAAATACAAATACAAGGAGAACATTAATTTATTTGTATAGTTTATAGTTTTTTTTTTAGGCTTTTATATTGTTTATATCGATATCGAATTATATCGATATCGACCGAAATTAAGAACTATATCGTGATAAAAATTTTGGCCATATCGTCCAGCCCTATATCAAACTACTCACCAAGACCAGGCCTATGAGGCACAGCCTTTTATTTATCATTTTTATGCATTTTGTGATTTTTAACAATTAATTAATTCAGAAATCACTGTTTTTGCTCAATAGCGTTCAGGGCTTTTGAGCCAACCACACAAAATTTATGTCAAACTACTCACCAAGACCAGGCCTATGAGGCACAGCTTTTTGTTGATCATTTTTATGCATTTTGTGATTTTTAACAATTAATTAATAATAATTAATTGAGCAAAAACAGTTATTTCTGAATTAATTAATTGTTAAAAATCACAAAATGCATAAAAATGAAAAATAAAAAGCTGTGCCTCATAGGTCTGGTCTTGGTGAGTAGTTTGACGTAAGTTTTGTGTGGATGGCTCAAAAGCCCTGAACGCTATTGAGCAAAAACAGTGATTTCTGAATTAATTAATTGTTAAAAATCACAAAATGCACAAAAATGAAAAATAAAAGCTGTGCCTCATAGGCCTGGTCTTGGTGAGTAGTTTGACATAAGTTTTGTGCGGTTGGCACAAAAGCCCTGAACGGTATTGAGCAAAAACACAGATTTATGAAATATTAAATTATCAAAAATTACAAAATGCATAAAAATGAAAAATAAAAAGCTGTGCCTCATATGCCTGGTCTTGGTGAGTAGTTTGACATAAGTTTTGTGCGGTTGGCACAAAAGCCCTGAACGGTATTGAGCAAAAACACAGATTTATGAAATATTAAATTATCAAAAATTACAAAATGCATAAAAATGAAAAATAAAAAGCTGTGCCTCATAGGTCTGGTCTTGGAGAGTAGTTTGACGTAAGTTTTGTGTGGATGGCTCAAAAGCCCTGAACGCTATTGAGCAAAAACAGTTATTTCTGAATTAATTGTTAAAAATCACAAAATGCATAAAAATGATAAATAAAAGGCTGTGCCTCATAGGCCTGGTCTTGGTGAGTAGTTTGATATAAGTTTTGTGCGGTTGGCACAAACGCCCTGAACGGTATTGAGCAAAAACACAGATTTATGAAATATTAAATTATCAAAAATTACACAATGCATAAAAATGATAAATAAAAGGCTGTGCCTCATAGGCCTGGTCTTGGTGAGTAGTTTGATATAAGTTTTGTGCGGTTGGCACAAACGCCCTGAACGGTATTGAGCAAAAACACA
The DNA here is from genome assembly GCA_038048925.1 of Garcialebias charrua. Taxonomy (NCBI): domain Eukaryota; kingdom Metazoa; phylum Chordata; class Actinopteri; order Cyprinodontiformes; family Rivulidae; genus Garcialebias; species Garcialebias charrua. Next base: position 6,628 of record JBBPBX010008106.1, read on the forward strand.
GATTTATGAAATATTAAATTATCAAAAATTACAAAATGCATAAAAATGATCAATCAAAAGCTGTGCCTCATAGGCCTGGTCTTGGTGAGTAGTTTGACATAAGTTTTGTGCGGTTGGCACAAAAGCCCTGAACGGTATTGAGCAAAAACACAGATTTATGAAATATTAAATTATCAAAAATTACAAAATGCATAAAAATGAAAAATAAAAAGCTGTGCCTCATAGGTCTGGTCTTGGAGAGTAGTTTGACGTAAGTTTTGTGTGGATGGCTCAAAAGCCCTGAACGGTATTGAGCAAAAACAGTGATTTCTGAATTAATTAATTGTTAAAAATCACAAAATGCATAAAAATGATCAACAAAAAGCTGTGCCTCATAGGTCTGGTCTTGGTGAGTAGTTTGACGTAAGTTTTGTGTGGATGGCTCAAAAGCCCTGAACGCTATTGAGCAAAAACAGTGATTTCTGAATTAATTAATTGTTAAAAATCACAAAATGCACAAAAATGAAAAATAAAAGCTGTGCCTCATATGCCTGGTCTTGGTGAGTAGTTTGACATAAGTTTTGTGCGGTTGGCACAAAAGCCCTGAACGGTATTGAGCAAAAACACAGATTTATGAAATATTAAATTATCAAAAATTACAAAATGCATAAAAATGAAAAATAAAAAGCTGTGCCTCATAGGTCTGGTCTTGGAGAGTAGTTTGACGTAAGTTTTGTGTGGATGGCTCAAAAGCCCTGAACGCTATTGAGCAAAAACAGTTATTTCTGAATTAATTGTTAAAAATCACAAAATGCATAAAAATGATAAATAAAAGGCTGTGCCTCATAGGCCTGGTCTTGGTGAGTAGTTTGATATAAGTTTTGTGCGGTTGGCACAAACGCCCTGAACGGTATTGAGCAAAAACACAGATTTATGAAATATTAAATTATCAAAAATTACACAATGCATAAAAATGATAAATAAAAGGCTGTGCCTCATAGGCCTGGTCTTGGTGAGTAGTTTGATATAAGTTTTGTGCGGTTGGCACAAACGCCCTGAACGGTATTGAGCAAAAACACAGATTTATGAAATATTAAATTATCAAAAATTACACAATGCATAAAAATGATAAATAAAAGGCTGTGCCTCATAGGCCTGGTCTTGGTGAGTAGTTTGATATAAGTTTTGTGCGGTTGGCACAAACGCCCTGAACGGTATTGAGCAAAAACACAGATTTATGAAATATTAAATTATCAAAAATTACACAATGCATAAAAATGATAAATAAAAGGCTGTGCCTCATAGGCCTGGTCTTGGTGAGTAGTTTGATATAAGTTTTGTGCGGTTGGCACAAACGCCCTGAACGGTATTGAGCAAAAACACAGATTTATGAAATATTAAATTATCAAAAATTACAAAATGCATAAAAATGATATATAAAAGGCTGTGCCTCATAGGCCTGGTCTTGGTGAGTAGTTTGACTTAAGTATCGTGCGGTTGGCACAAAAGCCCTGAACGGTATTGAGCAAAAACACAGATTTATGAAATATTAAAATATCAAAAATTACAAAATGCATAAAAATGATCAATCAAAAGCTGTGCCTCATAGGCCTGGTCTTGGTGAGTAGTTTGATATAAGTTTTGTGCGGTTGGCACAAAAGCCCTGAACGGTATTGAGCAAAAACACAGATTTATGAAATATTAAATTATCAAAAATTACAAAATGCATAAAAATGATAAATAAAAGGCTGTGCCTCATAGGCCTGGTCTTGGTGAGCAGTTTGATATAAGTTTTGTGCGGTTGGCACAAAAGCCCTGAACGGTATTGAGCAAAAACAGTGATTTCTGAATTAATTAATTGTTAAAAATTATAAAATACATAAAAATTGAGAAATAAACAGCTGTGTCTCGCAGAACTGGTCTTGGAGATTAGTCTGATGCAAGTTTTGTGTGGGTGGGTCAATCGTGTAAAATATATTATTTTTTGTTTCTGAAGAGTGAATGCGGTCGAAAATTTGTTGACTGTCCCTAAGCGAACCATGACGTCTCTGAGAAGGGGCAGACTAAAGAGTGGCTGCCCGAAATCAGACTCCATGAAGCGGACTGACGAGAGCAACGCACCCCTGCAGCCACGGAGCTCGAATATCCAACTTCCAACGTAAAACTAACTTTACCGCAGTTTTGGGACCCTGTGTACACAGTTTCGTTCCACCTTGTTAGATTCGCCATCTTAGGGCAGGTTAGGTCGGACAAAGAACGGTTCAGGATTCAGCATTCAGTTTAGGAGGTTTATTTCTCGCAGGAAAGCCATCAGATACATACAGACTTTTCATCCATTCCAATCAACTCAGCTGCATCAATACCACGCCTTAAATAGTCCCTTGCTGATGACGTACGTGAAGAGCGTTCAATACCTCACGTGACTAATCTCAACACCCCCACTCGCTCTCTCACTGTACAAAATCAATAGAATAGAAATCACATATTTACATTATACACAGTCATTGTTTCACACATTTTTTTTTTTTTTTTTTTTTTTTTTCACAGTTCATCGTATAAATAAATACATGAATAAATAAATACATACAACACTGTACAATGACATTATTTCATATCCCCAAATATGAAATGTACAAACTTCTGGAGTTTCACTCTTGTAGGTGGTTTGGTAAAAATGTCTGCGACCATATCTATGGTTGAACAATAAACAATTGTTATTTTGCCCGCGTCCAATGCAGACCTGACAAAATGATATTTTATATCGATGTGTTTGCACCTTTGACGGTGTACAGGGTTCTTTGATAGAGCTATTGCTCCTTGGTTATCCCCAAATATTGTCACTGGCATGCATACACAGTCTTTGTCCATTGCACTTAAGAGCTGTATAAGGTAAAGACTTTCCTGTGTGGTTGCTGCCAGGGCCATATATTCTGCCTCACATGTTGATAAAGCCACTGTTTGCTGCTTCTTTGACTTCCATGAAATAACAGGTCCATTTTTGTTAAGGCTGAAACAATAACCTGTAGTGCTTCTCCTGTCACTTTGTTCTCCTGCCCAGTCTGCATCACTATATGCTACAAGTTGAAGTTTCTCTTCACACCTTTTATAGCATAAGCTGTTATCCATGGTCCCTCTCAGGTACCTCAGCACATGTTTAGCTGCGATCAGGTTACATTCTCTTGGTTGAGCTAAACACTGTGAAAGTTTGCCCACAATCCAACTAAGATCAGGTCTTGTACATGTCATAACATAAATCAAACTACCCACAAGCTCACGATAATGTCTCGGATCAACAGGTTTACTTTCACACTCAAAGTTTAACTTCTGTTCACATGGGGTGCACCTCGTGCTACATTCAGACATACCAAATTTGTCAAGAATTTTCTGTATGTACATCTTTTGGTTCATTTTTACTTCACCGTCTGTTTGTGTAAAGTCAATACCCAAGAAATATTTAAGTGTTCCCATGTCCTTCATTTTAAACCTTGTTTTCAGCATTTCTTTTACTCTGTTTATCAAAAGATCATCATTTGCTGCTATGATGAGGTCATCAACCCAAAAAATAACAATTATTCTCTCATTTAAGTTTTGTCTTGTATAAACACAGTGATCAGCAGGATTCTGTATGAAACCATTTTCATCCAAATAGTCATGGAGCATTTTATACCAGTTGCGTCCTGATTGTTTTAAACCATACAATGATTTGTTTAATTTACACACTAGTTTTTCATCTGTGTTGACTTCAAAACCCTCAGGCTGCTCCACGTACACCTCACAGTCAATAGGAGCATGTAAATAGGCCGTCTTAACATCCATTTGATGTAACTTTAGATTGTACTGAGCTGCCATTTGCATTAAGCTGCGTACAGACGTCATACTTGCTGTTGGTGCGAATGTTTCTTTATAATCTATACCAGCTACTTGACTGTAACCTTTCGCTACATATCTGGCCTTATAGGTTTCAGTTCCATCTATGTTATTCTTAATCGTGAAGACCCATCTACCCCCCACTGCATTTTTATTTTCTGGCAGTCTGGTCAGTGTAAATGTTTTGTTCTCCGTTAGGGATTCCATCTCTTCTTTCATTGCTTCTATCCATTTTTCAGCTTTAGGTGAATTTATTGCTTCTCTGTAACTTTGTGGTGTACTAAACACTGAACGATAGCAATAGTCAACATTTATCTCTTCATCATCAGCACTCCCAGCCATACATTCATAATCTTTTAGATATGCTGGTGCTTTTCTTTCTCTTTCAGAACGTCGTAGACCAGGTTCATTTGCATTTTGTTCATCACTTGTGCTTTCTTCTTCTGAAATAGGTTCAGATGAGACCTCTTGTGTTTCCTGTCTAACACTTGTGCTCTCTACACTCACTGCAGGCTCGGTAGAACTCCCATGTGCTCCCTGTGACACCTGGTGTTCTACTCCTGACTCTGACTTAACAGGGATAGTTCTTCTATATCTAAAAACATCATCAAACATGTCAGGATCATCCTGAGTTTGCCTTCCATTCATAGTCTGAGTCTGCCATTCATTCATATTTTGAGTTTGCCATTCATTCATAGTTTGAGCTACAAATTTAACCAGTCGATGTTTGCAGATTTTTCCTGTGTTTGGGTAATAGACTAAATATGCAGGGCTGTATTTATCATAACCCACAAAGATACCTTTATCACACCTCGGATCTAGCTTTTTCTTAATTTGTCTATATGCATAGCACACACACCCAAATTCTTTCATTTTAGAAAGGTCAGGCACCTTTCCTGTCAGCAGGTAATATGGAGTTTGTTTCAATCGGTTGTTGAAACACCTGTTTCTAATTACTGCAGAAGCCATTACAGCATAAGTCCACAACTCTTTAGGTAGATTACTTTCTATCAACATACATCTTGCCATTTCAAACAATGTTCTCCAGCTTCTTTCAGCTGTGCCATTCTGATGCGGTGAATAAGGTGCAGATGTTTCATGTCTGATAGAATTAGTACTCATTAAAGACTGAAAGTCTTTTGATGTGAACTCTGTACCATTATCGGATCTAATGCATTTTATTTTACCATATGGGGCAACATCTGCAATAAACTTTTCGGTAGCTCTAGCCGTGTCACTCTTAGCTTTAAGAAAATAAACAAATATTGTACCAGAATAGTCATCTGTAAATGCTATTGTGTACCTGAAACCGCCTTTTGCAGCAGGCTCAATTGGACCAGCTAAATCAGTATGAACTAATTCAAGAGCGTTTTCTGCTTTTGCATCAGCTTGTCTGTTTCTGCTTTGACAAAATTTACCCAAGATGCAAGTTTCACAGTCTAGATTCGTTTTATCACCCTTCCCTTTAATCTTCATGCCTTTTACCACTTTTTCTAATTTTAGCAGGTCTTGGAAATTACAGTGGCCTAAAATTTTGTGCCACTCCTGAATGTCATAACAACCTGAAATCACATTACTTTGTTCATCCTCATAATTTTCATCATTTTTATTGTCATTGTCAAATGTGTCTAGATAATAAAGTCTATCATAGACACTAATGTCAAACCTTGTACCGTCCTTGGCGATGAGTTGACTGCATTCTTGGTTGAAGTTGACTGAGGCTCCCCTGGACGTCGCCGCCTTCACAGAAAAGATGTCTTGTGGGTACGTTGGGACGTATAACGCCCGTTTGATCTCCACCTTCATCCTTCGTCCTTGTGTGTCCCGCAGCCAGACCTCCGCGTCACCTCTCTTCACCGCCACACCGTTCGTCCTCGTCCCGTCAGCGAGCTCGATGAAGTGTTGTTCTGGTTCAAACGTGTCATCCCAGCGTTTGAACCTGTTAACATCAGTGATGATGTGTGAGGTCGCTCCGGTGTCCACCATCAGGCCTCTCTGTTTCCGTCCGCTGATCTGTGCGTCGTTTGTCCTGAATGCGAATGAGTGGTCATCCTCCACTTCATCGGTCGCTTGGTTCACATTCTCCATCTTCTTTCGCCAACAGTTACTCTCTGCATGACGTGGACTCGTACACACACGGCACCACTGTCGCTGCGTTTTATTCTTCGGACACTGCCTTGCTCTGTGTCCCCCCAGTCCACAGCTGTAACAGATGAGCTCCTCGTTTCCTCCTCGTCTTCGCACTGTTCTGCTCCTGTAGCTTCTCGGCTTCACCTTCAGCTCCTTTAGCGTTTGCTGCAGCTGCGGAGCTCTGCTCTGCTCTTTGGTGGCGTCCCGTTCTGAAGAGATTCTCATGAGCTCGTAGCTCCGTTCGTCTCCGTCGGAGCATAAACTTTGCCAGCGACCTTCCTTGTCCCCCCTGGGCCCATAACCTGTTAGATTCGCCATCTTAGGGCAGGTTAGGTCGGACAAAGAATGGTTCAGGATTCAGCATTCAGTTTAGGAGGTTTATTTCTCGCAGGAAAGCCATCAGATACATACAGACTTTTCATCCATTCCAATCAACTCAGCTGCATCAATACCACGCCTTAAATAGTCCCTTGCTGATGACGTACGTGAAGAGCGTTCAATACCTCACGTGACTAATCTCAACACACCTCATGTACATGTGAAGCGAATGACAAATAAATTAACTTTGACTTCAAGAACCGAACCAGAGGAAGAGCCTCGTGCTGTTTCATTCACATTTCGATCCGGACTCACCAGTACCAGGTCCCCCTGCAGCTCCTCGGAGCTCCCGCTGGAGCCCACCATCTCCACCATCTCCCCCCGGAGCAGGGCGCTGACCCCGGGCCGCTCCAGGAACACCTCCACAACAGCGACCTGCTCCGCCGCCAACACAAGCCCCGACCACCGCAGCAGGAGGAGCGGAATCCCGAGGCGGCCCCACCGAGCTGCCGCCATGAGCCGGCTCAGCTACAAAACAAAACAACAACAAACGGTCAACTGTCAGCCATTGTTGGCAAAACGCTGCAGAGCTGTTTGCGCATGCGCCGCAGCTTCTCCGACGTAAACAGGAAAAAGATTAAACTTCCGGTTGGAACCGGAAAACGTCATTTTAATCGTAAAAAAAAGATTGTTACATAGTTTTGATTTATTTTTGTTATTGTTTGTTTTAATTACCAGTGTAACTGTATTTTAAGATAAAGTGTTACATTTTTTACCAAACAACCTAAACTTTTTAAATTTCGACATCGAAACAAAGAGTTTAACAACAAGAGAAGTATCTTCCTACACTTTCTTTTTTGTTTTGGTCTTACTGCTCGCGGTACAGCTGATTAAATAGCGGTTAAACAGAATTACTCGTGGGGGGGGGGTACTTCTTTTCAGAGAGAGAGAAATAAATAGAATTTTCACATTCACAGATTTAATTTGAATGAGCCCCGAAAGACCAAAAATCACAACGTGTGTGCTTCCGCCGCTCGGCCTAACCGTTAAATCAAACTAAATCATGTACTGCTTTCAATTTTGAAACGTAAACCTATCATTTAATGTTAACTTCATAAAAAGATATATTTTAAAACGTTTTACAACCCTTAGTATATGTGCGCATGCGTGATAATTATTTGCTAACGAAGATCGTCTCTGTACTCTGTACCGAACATAAATGACTCAATCATAAAAAAAGGTTTTCTCCAAGTTGATAAATATGTATTCATTTAATCGGTACACCACAATTATCATTTAATTTATATTTTAAATATAATTCTAACTTAGGTAAAAAAGTGTGATTTGATCCTATTGATGTTATATGAAATGTGTTTTACTGTGTAACATTAATTACTGTGTAACATTAAAACACAAGGCTGGAGAAAATAATTAAAACATCCAAAGTCGTTCTGTAAATTACTCAATGTGAACAGTATTAGTTATATATACATAATTCACATATTTTATACGTATTTTCATGTGTTATTTGTTTATACTTTGACTATAACTCCAACTGTTGTGAATTTTCTGGCGCCGTCTTTCTGCTCAGAGTAAAGCGTCTCCAGTTTATTTTCAATCTTCGACGGAGTCAGGTTAAAGTAGGTCACGTGCGCGCGCCGCTCGCAGTTATTCCTGTCACACCTGCAGGCAGCTCCACATCATCCAGGGGGCCTGGGAGGAAACTGAGGCCGGGCAGGAGCATCACAGGGCGGCGTCACAACACCGGCACCCCGCCCGGAACCACTCCAACTGTCGGCTTCACGGCGCGAACATGAGCGGAAGAGTCGGAGAGCTGAGCCCCAACCAGGCGGAAGTTCTGGAGCAGGTAGGTTCAAATGAACATGGGAACGAACATGCGACATGAGTGAACATGTGAAGTAACATGCGACATGAATGAATGAACATGTGAAATATGATAAATGAGCATGTTTGTAGTGTTTTGTTCAGACTTGAATTCACCTGCGTCGTCAGGTGAGTTCTGATAGAAAGGTTCTAATGAACTCCACGACTTCATAACATTTATTTTGTTTTTACTTCAATAAACCCACAGATGGATTAATAAGTGTTTAAATTGCTGAACTGTTTTCATAAGACACCATAATAAAATCATTTATAATCACCGAGTGTTTAAAATGCGTCAAATAATGCACACGAGACAAGTACACAAAAGATTAACATTTATAAACTTTAGCAGGAAACAGATGTTTGCCTTGAAGATGGACAATTAGTAAAATATATTTTAATCTTGAAGCTGCGTTCTTCACAGTCCAACAAGAGTCACTTCTGCCTTTGTCCAACTAAACCAAGTAGAGCACGTGAAGCAGCCTGACAACAGAAAGAAAACTGAACAAATATTTAAAAAAAAATCTAATTATGATTCCAAGCTTTACTGTAAATCCACTGAATGTTACAGCTGATGGGAGGATTCACTGTCTAATCATTAAAGCTAAAGTCTTCATCCTGATAAATGATTAGGTTGATAAACAGTTAATAACCTGTACATGATTAGGTTGATAAACAGTTAATAACCTGTAAATGATTAGGTTGCTAAACAGTTAATAACCTGTAAATGATTAGGTTGATAACCAGTTAATAACCTGTAAATGATTAGGTTGGTAAACAGTTAATAACCTGTAAATGATTAGGTTGATAACCAGTTAATAACCTGTAAATGATTAGGTTGGTAAACAGTTAATAACCTGTAAATGATTAGGTTGATAACCAGTTAATAACCTGTAAATGATTAGGTTGATAAACAGTTAATAACCTGTAAATGATTAGGTTGATAAACATTTAATAACCTGTAAATGATTAGGTTGATATACAGTTAATAACCTGTAAATGATTAGGTTGATAACCAGTTAATAACCTGTAAATGATTAGGTTGATAACCAGTTAATAACCTGTAAATGATTAGGTTGATAAACAGTTAATAACCTGTAAACAGCTGGCCTGGGAACGCCTTGGGATTCCCCCGGAGGAGCTGCTCCAAGTGGCTGGGGAGAGGGAAGTCTGGGCCTCCCTACTTAGGCTGCTACCCCCGCGACCCGACCCCGGATAAGCGGAAGAAGATGGATGGATTGATGGATGATTAGGTTGATAACCAGTTAATAACCTGTAAATGATTAGGTTGATAACCAGTTAATAACCTGTAAATGATTAGGTTGATAACCAGTTAATAACCTGTAAATGATTAGGTTGATAACCAGTTAATAACCTGTAAATGATTAGGTTGATAACCAGTTAATAACCTGTAAATGATTAGGTTGATAACCAGTTAATGACCTGTAAAAGATTACGTTAATAAACAGTTAATAACCTGTAAATGATTAGGTTGATAACCAGTTAATAACCTGTAAATGATTAGGTTGATAAACAGTTAATAACCTGTAAATGATTAGGTTGATAAACAGTTAATAACCTGTAAATGATTAGGTTGATAACCAGTTAATAACCTGTAAATGATTAGGTTGATAACCAGTTAATAACATGTAAATGATTAGGTTGATAACCAGTTAATAACATGTAAATGATTAGGTTGATAACCAGTTAGTAACCTGTAAATTATTAGGTCGATAATAAGTTAATAACATGTAAATTATTAGGTCGATAACCAGTTAATAACCTGTAAATGATTAGGTTAATAAACAATTAATAACCTGTAAATGATTATGTTAATAACCAGTTAATAACATGTAAATGATTATAACCTGTAAATGATTAGGTTAATAACCAGCTAATAACCTGTAAAGCGTTAGGTTAATAAACTGTAAATAATTAGGTTAATAAATTGTTAATAACATGTAAATGATTATGTTAATAACCAGTTAATAAACTGTAAATGATTAGGTTAATAAACAGTTAATAACCTGTAAATGATTAGGTTAATAAACAGTTAATATAACCAGTAAATGATTATGTTAATAAACAGGTAATAACCTGTAAATTATTAGGTTAATAAACAATTAATAACCTGTAAATGATTAGGTTAGTAACCTGTAAAAATGATTATGATGATAAACAGCTAATAACCTGTAAATGGTTAGGTTAATAAAATGTAAATGATTAGGTTAATCAACTGTTGATAACATGTAAATGATTATGTAAATAACCAGTTAATAAACTGTAAATGATTAGGTTAATAAACAGTTAATAAACTGTAAATAATTAGGTTAATAACCAGTTAATAAACTGTAAATGATTAGGTTAATAAACAGTTAATAAACTGTAAATTATTAGGTAAATAAACAGTGAATAAACTGTAAATGATTAGGTTAATAAACAGTTAATATAACCTGTAAATGATTAAGTTAATAAACAGTTAATAACCTGTAAAGGATTATGTTAATAACCTGTAAAAGATTAGATTAATAAACAGTTAATAACCTGTAAATTATTATGTTAATAAACATATAATAAAGTGTAAAATATTTATGTTAACAAACAGTTAATAACCGGTAAATTAATAGGTTAATAAACAATTAATAACATACATTATTATGTTAATTAACAGTTAATAACCTGTAATTGATTAGGTTAATAAAGAGTTAATAAAATGTAAATGATTATGATATGAAACTGTTAATAATCTGTAAATTATTATGTTAATTAACAGTTAATAACCTGTAATTGATTAGGTTAATAAACAGTTAACGTGTAAATAAGAGTGTTCACGGATCAGAGCCTTTGTGTCAGCTGCTGGTTCGACCTCGGCTCTGATCAAATCTTCAGAGAAACTACGACACTGGATGGATTAAAGTAGCTCAATTGATTTACAGAAACCTGCTGAGATCTTCCTCTCCTATCCGTCCAGATGACCTGACTGAATATTGTTGGATTTCATACCTGGATTATTGAGACTAAACATTGTTGGATTTCATACCTGGATTATTGAGACTAAATATTGTTGGATTTCATACCTGGATTATTGAGACTAAATATTGTTGTATTTCATACCTGGATTATTGAGCATGAATATTGTTGTATTTCATACCTGGATTATTGAGCATGAATATTGTTGTATTTCATACCTGGATTATTGAGACTGAATATTGTTGTATTTCATACCTGGATTATTGAGACTGAATATTGTTGTATTTCATACCTGGATTATTGAGCATGAATATTGTTGTATTTCATACCTGGATTATTGAGACTGAATATTGTTGTATTTCATACCTGGATTATTGAGACTGAATATTGTTGTATTTCATACCTGGATTATTGAGACTGAATATTGTTGTATTTCATACCTGGATTATTGAGACTGAATATTGTTGTATTTCATACCTGGATTATTGAGACTGAATATTGTTGTATTTCATACCTGGATTATTGAGACTGAATATTGTTGTATTTCATACCTGGATTATTGAGCATGAATATTGTTGTATTTCATACCTGGATTATTGAGACTGAATATTGTTGTATTTCATACCTGGATTATTGAGCATGAATATTGTTGTATTTCATACCTGGATTATTGAGCATGAATATTGTTGTATTTCATACCTGGATTATTGAGCATGAATATTGTTGTATTTCATACCTGGATTATTGAGCATGAATATTGTTGTATTTCATACCTGGATTATTGAGACTGAATATTGTTGTATTTCATACCTGGATTATTGAGCATGAATATTGTTGTATTTCATACCTGGATTATTGAGACTGAATATTGTTGTATTTCATACCTGGATTATTGAGCATGAATATTGTTGTATTTCATACCTGGATTATTGAGCATGAATATTGTTGTATTTCATACCTGGATTATTGAGACTGAATATTGTTGTATTTCATACCTGGATTATTGAGCATGAATATTGTTGTATTTCATACCTGGATTATTGAGACTGAATATTGTTGTATTTCATACCTGGATTATTGAGCATGAATATTGTTGTATTTCATACCTGGATTATTGAGCATGAATATTGTTGTATTTCATACCTGGATTATTGAGCATGAATATTGTTGTATTTCATACCTGGATTATTGAGCATGAATATTGTTGTATTTCATACCTGGATTATTGAGACTGAATATTGTTGTATTTCATACCTGGATTATTGAGCATGAATATTGTTGTATTTCATACCTGGATTATTGAGACTGAATATTGTTGTATTTCATACCTGGATTATTGAGCATGAATATTGTTGTATTTCATACCTGGATTATTGAGACTGAATATTGTTGTATTTCATACCTGGATTATTGAGCATGAATATTGTTGTATTTCATACCTGGATTATTGAGACTGAATATTGTTGTATTTCATACCTGGATTATTGAGCATGAATATTGTTGTATTTCATACCTGGATTATTGAGCATGAATATTGTTGTATTTCATACCTGGATTATTGAGCATGAATATTGTTGTATTTCATACCTGGATTATTGAGCATGAATATTGTTGTATTTCATACCTGGATTATTGAGACTGAATATTGTTGTATTTCATACCTGGATTATTGAGCATGAATATTGTTGTACTTCATACCTGGATTATTGAGACTGAGTATTGTTGTATTTCATACCTGGATTATTGAGCATGAATATTGTTGTATTTCATACCTGGATTATTGAGACTGAATATTGTTGTATTTCATACCTGGATTATTGAGCATGAATATTGTTGTATTTCATACCTGGATTATTGAGCATGAATATTGTTGTATTTCATACCTGGATTATTGAGAATGAATATTGTTGTATTTCATACCTGGATTATTGAGCATGAATATTGTTGTATTTCATACCTGGATTATTGAGCATGAATATTGTTGTATTTCATACCTGGATTATTGAGCATGAATATTGTTGTATTTCATACCTGGATTATTGAGCATGAATATTGTTGTATTTCATACCTGGATTATTGAGAATGAATATTGTTGTATTTCATACCTGGATTATTGAGCATGAATATTGTTGTATTTCATACCTGGATTATTGAGCATGAATATTGTTGTATTTCATACCTGGATTATTGAGACTGAATATTGTTGTATTTCATACCTGGATTATTGAGCATGAATATTGTTGTATTTCATACCTGGATTATTGAGACTGAATATTGTTGTATTTCATACCTGGATTATTGAGCATGAATATTGTTGTATTTCATACCTGGATTATTGAGCATGAATATTGTTGTATTTCATACCTGGATTATTGAGCATGAATATTGTTGTATTTCATACCTGGATTATTGAGCATGAATATTGTTGTATTTCATACCTGGATTATTGAGAATGAATATTGTTGTATTTCATACCTGGATTATTGAGCATGAATATTGTTGTATTTCATACCTGGATTATTGAGCATGAATATTGTTGTATTTCATACCTGGATTATTGAGACTGAATATTGTTGTATTTCATACCTGGATTATTGAGCATGAATATTGTTGTATTTCATACCTGGATTATTGAGCATGAATATTGTTGTATTTCATACCTGGATTATTGAGCATGAATATTGTTGTATTTCATACCTGGATTATTGAGACTGAATATTGTTGTATTTCATACCTGGATTATTGAGCATGAATATTGTTGTATTTCATACCTGGATTATTGAGCATGAATATTGTTGTATTTCATACCTGGATTATTGAGACTGAATATTGTTGTATTTCATACCTGGATTATTGAGACTGAATATTGTTGTATTTCATACCTGGATTATTGAGACTGAATATTGTTGTATTTCATACCTGGATTATTGAGACTGAATATTGTTGTATTTCATACCTGGATTATTGAGACTGAATATTGTTGTATTTCATACCTGGATTATTGAGACTGAATATTGTTGTATTTCATACCTGGATTATTGAGACTGAATATTGTTGTATTTCATACCTGGATTATTGAGACTGAATATTGTTGTATTTCATACCTGGATTATTGAGACTGAATATTGTTGTATTTCATACCTGGATTATTGAGCATGAATATTGTTGTATTTCATACCTGGATTATTGAGACTGAATATTGTTGTATTTCATACCTGGATTATTGAGCATGAATATTGTTGTATTTCATACCTGGATTATTGAGCATGAATATTGTTGTATTTCATACCTGGATTATTGAGCATGAATATTGTTGTATTTCATACCTGGATTATTGAGACTGAATATTGTTGTATTTCATACCTGGATTATTGAGCATGAATATTGTTGTATTTCATACCTGGATTATTGAGCATGAATATTGTTGTATTTCATACCTGGATTATTGAGACTGAATATTGTTGTATTTCATACCTGGATTATTGAGACTGAATATTGTTGTATTTCATACCTGGATTATTGAGACTGAATATTGTTGTATTTCATACCTGGATTATTGAGACTGAATATTGTTGTATTTCATACCTGGATTATTGAGACTGAATATTGTTGTATTTCATACCTGGATTATTGAGCATGAATATTGTTGTATTTCATACCTGGATTATTGAGCATGAATATTGTTGTATTTCATACCTGGATTATTGAGACTGAATATTGTTGTATTTCATACCTGGATTATTGAGCATGAATATTGTTGTATTTCATACCTGGATTATTGAGACTGAATATTGTTGTATTTCATACCTGGATTATTGAGACTGAATATTGTTGTATTTCATACCTGGATTATTGAGCATGAATATTGTTGTATTTCATACCTGGATTATTGAGACTGAATATTGTTGTATTTCATACCTGGATTATTGAGACTGAATATTGTTGTATTTCATACCTGGATTATTGAGACTGAATATTGTTGTATTTCATACCTGGATTATTGAGACTGAATATTGTTGTATTTCATACCTGGATTATTGAGACTGAATATTGTTGTATTTCATACCTGGATTATTGAGACTGAATATTGTTGTATTTCATACCTGGATTATTGAGCATGAATATTGTTGTATTTCATACCTGGATTATTGAGCATGAATATTGTTGTATTTCATACCTGGATTATTGAGCATGAATATTGTTGTATTTCATACCTGGATTATTGAGCATGAATATTGTTGTATTTCATACCTGGATTATTGAGCATGAATATTGTTGTATTTCATACCTGGATTATTGAGACTGAATATTGTTGTATTTCATACCTGGATTATTGAGCATGAATATTGTTGTATTTCATACCTGGATTATTGAGACTGAATATTGTTGTATTTCATACCTGGATTATTGAGCATGAATATTGTTGTATTTCATACCTGGATTATTGAGCATGAATATTGTTGTATTTCATACCTGGATTATTGAGCATGAATATTGTTGTATTTCATACCTGGATTATTGAGACTGAATATTGTTGTATTTCATACCTGGATTATTGAGACTGAATATTGTTGTATTTCATACCTGGATTATTGAGACTGAATATTGTTGTATTTCATACCTGGATTATTGAGACTGAATATTGTTGTATTTCATACCTGGATTATTGAGCATGAATATTGTTGTATTTCATACCTGGATTATTGAGCATGAATATTGTTGTATTTCATACCTGGATTATTGAGACTGAATATTGTTGTATTTCATACCTGGATTATTGAGCATGAATATTGTTGTATTTCATACCTGGATTATTGAGACTGAATATTGTTGTATTTCATACCTGGATTATTGAGACTGAATATTGTTGTATTTCATACCTGGATTATTGAGCATGAATATTGTTGTATTTCATACCTGGATTATTGAGACTGAATATTGTTGTATTTCATACCTGGATTATTGAGACTGAATATTGTTGTATTTCATACCTGGATTATTGAGACTGAATATTGTTGTATTTCATACCTGGATTATTGAGACTGAATATTGTTGTATTTCATACCTGGATTATTGAGACTGAATATTGTTGTATTTCATACCTGGATTATTGAGACTGAATATTGTTGTATTTCATACCTGGATTATTGAGCATGAATATTGTTGTATTTCATACCTGGATTATTGAGCATGAATATTGTTGTATTTCATACCTGGATTATTGAGCATGAATATTGTTGTATTTCATACCTGGATTATTGAGCATGAATATTGTTGTATTTCATACCTGGATTATTGAGCATGAATATTGTTGTATTTCATACCTGGATTATTGAGACTGAATATTGTTGTATTTCATACCTGGATTATTGAGCATGAATATTGTTGTATTTCATACCTGGATTATTGAGACTGAATATTGTTGTATTTCATACCTGGATTATTGAGCATGAATATTGTTGTATTTCATACCTGGATTATTGAGCATGAATATTGTTGTATTTCATACCTGACTCTGGTCTTCCTCTCGTAGTTTTAACTTTTATTCAATAGAACTTTCATGTAGCTTTTTTTGACTGCTGAACAACCGGAGAACTCCAGATCTTTTAAAAGTGCAGTTTAAATGTTTCTCAGCAAACTTTCTGCTTTTGCAGCTGTTGTGTTTATTTAGCTTTTAGCTATTGTTATACTAGTTTTAGCTTTTATTCTGACCAACTTTAGCTTCTTGGACACGTTTAGCAGCTGTTCAGCTCTCAGGACGTTTTCTTACAGAAAATGTTTTCTGTGAAATATTAAAACATAATTGTTTTTTCTTTCATCTGTTTCTGTTTTTAGTTTCGATCGAGGATACAAGACATTCTTCCTCAACTTCCTGCGCAGCACGACCACTTCCTGTTACGCTGGCTACGAGGTCAGAACCATCAGACTCACAGAAAACCCAAAAGTCCAACATCATCCTTCAGGAGCTCTGATCATTTTCTGATGTGAACTTCAGCTGCCGCCGTTTTTCATCTGAAGCTGGACCTGATGTCCAGGTTCTGACGGGCCCGTCGGGCCTCAGTCCTGACGTCCAGGTTCTGACGGGCCCGTCGGGCCATGGTGTAAACATGACGCTGACGCAGCTCTGCTCCAGTAATCTGTTTGTTCTAATCCAGAGATAATCTGATTAAACGCAGCTGAAACTCGTCAGCTGCTCCTTCCTTCAGCGTTCTGGACTTCACAGATCCGGACCGGACCAGCGGGCACAACGGTCGCTTTGTAAAAGGGCGACAATGTTTTTATCCACGTCGTGTTAGCAAAAGATGTGATGAAGCACACGGGACGTGTTTCAGAGAAACTCGTCTTCGTCTGGTTAACATCTGGAGTCAACTCAAGATGGCCGCCGCAGCTAACTGACGCGGCTGTGTGGTAGTAGCTGAGAGTCATCCAGAGTGCATGTAACAGGAAGCTGAAGACCATCAGCGTCCTTCAAGGATAGGGAGCTTGTCCTCAGTAATGAGGGCGTTGCTCCAGTCGATGGGGGTGAACAAAGAGTTGAGATTTAAAGGCAGAGCTCTGGGTTCACTGGTCTGACCTCAGCTGTAGTCCTGAGGTTTGGATCAGAACTACAAGAACCAGATCCTGGATCCAAGCAGCTGAACTGGTCTTCTGCAGGGGGAGGAGCTCCATCTTCTGCAGGGGGAGGAGCTCCATCTTCTGTAGGGGGAGGAGCTCCATCTTCTGCAGGGGGAGGAGCTCCATCTTCTGCAGGGGGAGGAGCTCCATCTTCTGTAGGGGGAGGAGCTCCATCTTCTGCAGGGGGAGGAGCTCCATCTTCTGTAGGGGGAGGAGCTCCATCTTCTGCAGGGGGAGGAGCTCCATCTTCTGCAGGGGGAGGAGCTCCATCTTCTGTAGGGGGAGGAGCTCCATCTTCTGCAGGGGGAGGAGCTCCATCTTCTGCAGGGGGAGGAGCTCCATCTTCTGTAGGGGGAGGAGCTCCATCTTCTGCAGGGGGAGGAGCTCCATCATCTGTAGGGGGAGGAGCTCCATCATCTGTAGGGGGAGGAGCTCCATCTTCTGTAGGGGGAGGAGCTCCATCTTCTGTAGGAGGAGGAGCTCCATCTTCTGTAGGAGGAGGAGCTCCATCTTCTGTAGGGGGAGGAGCTCCATCTTCTGTAGGGGGAGGAGCTCCATCTTCTGTAGGGGGAGGAGCTCCATCTTCTGTAGGGGGAGGAGCTCCATCTTCTGTAGGGGGAGGAGCTCCATCTTCTGTAGGGGGAGGAGCTCCATCTTCTGTAGGGGGAGGAGCTCCATCTTCTGTAGGGGGAGGAGCTCCATCACTGGGGGGTGTGGAGGAGCTCCTCCCATGCATCTAAAGGAGTCAGCTAAACATGGACCTCCCTTTAGAGGTTTTCTGGGCCCGTCCTACCGGCACCAGACCCTGGGGCAGACCCAGAACGCTGGTTCTGAACCGGACTGCTGGTTCTGAACCGGACTGCTGGTTCTGAACCGGACTGCTGGTTCTGAACCGGACTGCTGGTTCTGAACCGGACTGCTGGTTCTGAACCGGACTGCTGGTTCTGAACCGGACTGCTGGTTCTGAACCGGACTGCTGGTTCTGAACCGAACTGCTGGTTCTGAATCTGAACCGGACTGCTGGTTCTGAACCGGACTGCTGGTTCTGAACCGGACTTCTGACAGAACCCTCTGAGGGTTCTGGTCTCGGGATGGTCAGAACCCTTGGACCTGGATCTGTGTCACTTTGAATAAATGATTAGTTTTAGTTTCGTTTAGCTTTTTGCAGCTGTTTTGCTACATTAACTAGCCTTTTGCTGTTGTAGCTGGTGTTTTAGTGTTTTGCTACATTAACTAGCCTTTTGCTGTTGTAGCTTGTGTTTTAGTGTTTTGCTACATTAACTAGCCTTTTGCTGTTGTAGCTGGTGTTTTAGTGTTTTGCTACATTAACTAGCCTTTTGCTGTTGTAGCTGGTGTTTTAGTGTTTTGCTACATTAACTAGCCTTTTGCTGTTGTAGCTGGTGTTTTAGTGTTTTGCTACATTAACTAGCCTTTTGCTGTTGTAGCTTGTGTTTTAGTGTTTTGCTACATTAACTAGCCTTTTGCTGTTGTAGCTGGTGTTTTAGTGTTTTGCTACATTAACTAGCCTTTTGCTGTTGTAGCTGGTGTTTTAGTGTTTTGCTACATTAACTAGCCTTTTGCTGTTGTAGCTTGTGTTTTAGTGTTTTGCTACATTAACTAGCCTTTTGCTGTTGTAGCTTGTGTTTTAGTGTTTTGCTACATTAACTTAGCCTTTTGCTGTTGTAGCTTGTGTTTTAGTGTTTTGCTACATTAACTAGCCTTTTGCTGTTTTAGCTTGTGTTTTAGTGTTTTGCTACTTTTGGCTAACATTTAGTCTTTAAATTTTTAGCTTTTAGATAAAGTCTTCTTTTAGCTTCAACAAGTAGTTCAGCGTCTTCAGTGAATTTCAGCTGCTGTTCGGCTCTCAGTTTCTGTAGCTTAAAGAACATTTGTTTAGTTCCATTGTGGTACAGATGTGAATATTCTGAACAGTTTGGTTTCCAGATGTTCTAATCCACTCTCCTTTTCTTTCTTCAGCCAGAAACTTTAGCCTCCAGAAGTCCGAGGCCATGCTGAGAAAGGTAACGTGGCGGCGCACCGTTCTCTACTGAGCTCCTTTGGTCTGATGTTTTCAGCTGTTTAGACGTTTTTTTTATTTTTTTATTATTTAAATATTTATTTATTATTTAAATATTTATTTATTTATTTTACTGTTCTGATCTGAACAGACAGGCCCAACAGTTTCCTTTGGGGCGGGCGTCAGATTTTCTGCCTTGTGGACACATTCGACTGATTTTAGCACATTAATCCAAGACCTTGCTGAGGTGAAACGCCCACACTTGCCTCCACTCTCATTTGCCCCACCCTGGGCCCTTGAGCAAGGCTCTTAACCCTCACCATCTGCTCCCCGGGTGCCCTAGATGGAGCTCTCTGCTCCACACAGAGGGCTGTGGTAGCTCGGTGTCTGTGGTTGAGTCAGGAAGAACATCTGGAGTAAAAACAGTCATCAAGTGTGACTTGTTTCACTGGAGACCCTGAAGAAGCAGCAGCTGCTGCAAGAACAAACAAACTGTTTCACTTTTATTTATTCTTTGAAGTTTCTTCAAGAACAAACAAACTGTTTCACTTTTATTTATTCTTTGAAGTTTCTTCAAGAACAAACAAACTGTTTCACTTTTATTTATTCTTTGAAGTTTCTTCAAGAACAAACAAACTGTTTCACTTTTATTTATTCTTTGAAGTTTCTTCAAGAACAAACAAACTGTTTCACTTTTATTTATTCTTTGAAGTTTCTTCAAGAACAAACTGTTTCACTTTTATTTATTCTTTGAAGTTTCTTCAAGAACAAACAAACTGTTTCACTTTTATTTATTCTTTGAAGTTTCTTCAAGAAGAAACAAACTGTTTCACTTTTATTTATTCTTTGAAGTTTCTTCAAGAACAAACAAACTGTTTCACTTTTATTTATTCTTTGAAGTTTCTTCAAGAACAAACAAACTGTTTCACTTTTATTTATTCTTTGAAGTTTCTTCAAGAACAAACAAACTGTTTCACTTTTATTTATTCTTTGAAGTTTCTTCAAGAACAAACAAACTGTTTCACTTTTATTTATTCTTTGAAGTTTCTTCAAGAACAAACAAACTGTTTCACTTTTATTTATTCTTTGAAGTTTCTTCAAGAACAAACAAACTGTTTCACTTTTATTTATTCTTTGAAGTTTCTTCAAGAACAAACAAACTGTTTCACTTTTATTTATTCTTTGAAGTTTCTTCAAGAACAAACTGTTTCACTTTTATTTATTCTTTGAAGTTTCTTCAAGAACAAACAAACTGTTTCACTTTTATTTATTCTTTGAAGTTTCTTCAAGAACAAACAAACTGTTTCACTTTTATTTATTCTTTGAAGTTTCTTCAAGAACAAACAAACTGTTTCACTTTTATTTATTCTTTGAAGTTTCTTCAAGAACAAACAAACTGTTTCACTTTTATTTATTCTTTGAAGTTTCTTCAAGAACAAACAAACTGTTTCACTTTTATTTATTCTTTGAAGTTTCTTCAAGAACAAACAAACTGTTTCACTTTTATTTATTCTTTGAAGTTTCTTCAAGAACAAACAAACTGTTTCACTTTTATTTATTCTTTGAAGTTTCTTCAAGAACAAACAAACTGTTTCACTTTTATTTATTCTTTGAAGTTTCTTCAAGAACAAACAAACTGTTTCACTTTTATTTATTCTTTGAAGTTTCTTCAAGAACAAACAAACTGTTTCACTTTTATTTATTCTTTGAAGTTTCTTCAAGAACAAACAAACTGTTTCACTTTTATTTATTCTTTGAAGTTTCTTCAAGAACAAACAAACTGTTTCACTTTTATTTATTCTTTGAAGTTTCTTCAAGAACAAACAAACTGTTTCACTTTTATTTATTCTTTGAAGTTTCTTCAAGAACAAACAAACTGTTTCACTTTTATTTATTCTTTGAAGTTTCTTCAAGAACAAACAAACTGTTTCACTTTTATTTATTCTTTGAAGTTTCTTCAAGAACAAACAAACTGTTTCACTTTTATTTATTCTTTGAAGTTTCTTCAAGAAGAAACAAACTGTTTCACTTTTATTTATTCTTTGAAGTTTCTTCAAGAACAAACAAACTGTTTCACTTTTATTTATTCTTTGAAGTTTCTTCAAGAAGAAACAAACTGTTTCACTTTTATTTATTCTTTGAAGTTTCTTCAAGAACAAACAAACTGTTTCACTTTTATTTATTCTTTGAAGTTTCTTCAAGAACAAACAAACTGTTTCACTTTTATTTATTCTTTGAAGTTTCTTCAAGAACAAACTGTTTCACTTTTATTTATTCTTTGAAGTTTCTTCAAGAACAAACAAACTGTTTCACTTTTATTTATTCTTTGAAGTTTCTTCAAGAACAAACAAACTGTTTCACTTTTATTTATTCTTTGAAGTTTCTTCAAGAAGAAACAAACTGTTTCACTTTTATTTATTCTTTGAAGTTTCTTCAAGAAGAAACAAACTGTTTCACTTTTATTTATTCTTTGAAGTTTCTTCAAGAACAAACTGTTTCACTTTTATTTATTCTTTGAAGTTTCTTCAAGAACAAACAAACTGTTTCACTTTTATTTATTCTTTGAAGTTTCTTCAAGAACAAACAAACTGTTTCACTTTTATTTATTCTTTGAAGTTTCTTCAAGAAGAAACAAACTGTTTCACTTTTATTTATTCTTTGAAGTTTCTTCAAGAACAAACAAACTGTTTCACTTTTATTTATTCTTTGAAGTTTCTTCAAGAACAAACTGTTTCACTTTTATTTATTCTTTGAAGTTTCTTCAAGAACAAACAAACTGTTTCACTTTTATTTATTCTTTGAAGTTTCTTCAAGAACAAACAAACTGTTTCACTTTTATTTATTCTTTGAAGTTTCTTCAAGAACAAACAAACTGTTTCACTTTTATTTATTCTTTGAAGTTTCTTCAAGAAGAAACAAACTGTTTCACTTTTATTTATTCTTTGAAGTTTCTTCAAGAACAAACAAACTGTTTCACTTTTATTTATTCTTTGAAGTTTCTTCAAGAACAAACAAACTGTTTCACTTTTATTTATTCTTTGAAATTTCAAGAAGAAACAAACTGTTTCACTTTTATTCATTCTTTGAAGTTTCTTCAAGAACAAACAAACTGTTTCACTTTTATTTATTCTTTGAAGTTTCTTCAAGAAGAAACAAACTGTTTCACTTTTATTTATTCTTTGAAGTTTCTTCAAGAAGAAACAAACTGTTTCACTTTTATTTATTCTTTGAAGTTTCTTCAAGAAGAAACAAACTGTTTCACTTTTATTTATTCTTTGAAGTTTCTTCAAGAAGAAACAAACTGTTTCACTTTTATTTATTCTTTGAAGTTTCTTCAAGAACAAACAAACTGTTTCACTTTTATTTATTCTTTGAAGTTTCTTCAAGAACAAACAAACTGTTTCACTTTTATTTATTCTTTGAAGTTTCTTCAAGAACAAACTGTTTCACTTTTATTTATTCTTTGAAGTTTCTTCAAGAACAAACAAACTGTTTCACTTTTATTTATTCTTTGAAGTTTCTTCAAGAAGAAACAAACTGTTTCACTTTTATTTATTCTTTGAAGTTTCTTCAAGAAGAAACAAACTGTTTCACTTTTATTTATTCTTTGAAGTTTCTTCAAGAACAAACTGTTTCACTTTTATTTATTCTTTGAAGTTTCTTCAAGAACAAACAAACTGTTTCACTTTTATTTATTCTTTGAAGTTTCTTCAAGAACAAACAAACTGTTTCACTTTTATTTATTCTTTGAAGTTTCTTCAAGAACAAACAAACTGTTTCACTTTTATTTATTCTTTGAAGTTTCTTCAAGAACAAACAAACTGTTTCACTTTTATTTATTCTTTGAAGTTTCTTCAAGAACAAACAAACTGTTTCACTTTTATTTATTCTTTGAAGTTTCTTCAAGAACAAACTGTTTCACTTTTATTTATTCTTTGAAGTTTCTTCAAGAACAAACAAACTGTTTCACTTTTATTTATTCTTTGAAGTTTCTTCAAGAACAAACAAACTGTTTCACTTTTATTTATTCTTTGAAGTTTCTTCAAGAAGAAACAAACTGTTTCACTTTTATTTATTCTTTGAAGTTTCTTCAAGAAGAAACAAACTGTTTCACTTTTATTTATTCTTTGAAGTTTCTTCAAGAACAAACAAACTGTTTCACTTTTATTTATTCTTTGAAGTTTCTTCAAGAAACAAACTGTTTCACTTTTATTTATTCTTTGAAGTTTCTTCAAGAACAAACAAACTGTTTCACTTTTATTTATTCTTTGAAGTTTCTTCAAGAAGAAACAAACTGTTTCACTTTTATTTATTCTTTGAAGTTTCTTCAAGAAGAAACAAACTGTTTCACTTTTATTTATTCTTTGAAGTTTCTTCAAGAACAAACAAACTGTTTCACTTTTATTTATTCTTTGAAGTTTCTTCAAGAACAAACAAACTGTTTCACTTTTATTTATTCTTTGAAGTTTCTTCAAGAACAAACAAACTGTTTCACTTTTATTTATTCTTTGAAGTTTCTTCAAGAACAAACTGTTTCACTTTTATTTATTCTTTGAAGTTTCTTCAAGAACAAACAAACTGTTTCACTTTTATTTATTCTTTGAAGTTTCTTCAAGAAGAAACAAACTGTTTCACTTTTATTTATTCTTTGAAGTTTCTTCAAGAACAAACAAACTGTTTCACTTTTATTTATTCTTTGAAGTTTCTTCAAGAACAAACTGTTTCACTTTTATTTATTCTTTGAAGTTTCTTCAAGAACAAACAAACTGTTTCACTTTTATTTATTCTTTGAAGTTTCTTCAAGAACAAACAAACTGTTTCACTTTTATTTATTCTTTGAAGTTTCTTCAAGAAACAAACTGTTTCACTTTTATTTATTCTTTGAAGTTTCTTCAAGAACAAACAAACTGTTTCACTTTTATTTATTCTTTGAAGTTTCTTCAAGAACAAACAAACTGTTTCACTTTTATTTATTCTTTGAAGTTTCTTCAAGAACAAACTGTTTCACTTTTATTTATTCTTTGAAGTTTCTTCAAGAACAAACAAACTGTTTCACTTTTATTTATTCTTTGAAGTTTCTTCAAGAAGAAACAAACTGTTTCACTTTTATTTATTCTTTGAAGTTTCTTCAAGAAGAAACAAACTGTTTCACTTTTATTTATTCTTTGAAGTTTCTTCAAGAAGAAACAAACTGTTTCACTTTTATTTATTCTTTGAAGTTTCTTCAAGAACAAACAAACTGTTTCACTTTTATTTATTCTTTGAAGTTTCTTCAAGAACAAACAAACTGTTTCACTTTTATTTATTCTTTGAAGTTTCTTCAAGAACAAACAAACTGTTTCACTTTTATTTATTCTTTGAAGTTTCTTCAAGAACAAACAAACTGTTTCACTTTTATTTATTCTTTGAAGTTTCTTCAAGAACAAACAAACTGTTTCACTTTTATTTATTCTTTGAAGTTTCTTCAAGAACAAACAAACTGTTTCACTTTTATTTATTCTTTGAAGTTTCTTCAAGAACAAACAAACTGTTTCACTTTTATTTATTCTTTGAAGTTTCTTCAAGAAGAAACAAACTGTTTCACTTTTATTTATTCTTTGAAGTTTTTCAAGAACAAACAAACTGTTTCACTTTTATTTATTCTTTGAAGTTTCTTGTCTTATGATATTTTATTTTATAATGTGCAGGACTCGGGAAAAAGGTCGGCACAATGAAAACACACTCTCAGAACTGTGTACTTCAGTATGCTTTAATAAAAAGTTGCCACAGATACAATAAAACTCTGCAAAGCATAAACATGCTCAATAACAACACACACACACTGTTATTTGCTAGGATCGAGTATCAATTTAAACCCCGCCACGAATAACAGCAAGCCTCAAGCTTTTACACACACTCAAAAGGCATTGATGTAAAGGATCAAATCCCTCACCGTTGATACCAACGAGGAAGCCTCTTCGTTCGGCAGGAGATGTCATCAATGCAACAAACACCGGGCGTTGATCAAACCCACGGTAGACCTCAGAAATCCATCCGAGCGCCTCCTTATTTTATACCTTCGAGGTGTGTGAATGTGTATTCGTGGTGCGTGTGCGTGCGTGTCTATAATGACTTCACTCTCATCTTAACACAAACATGTTTTTGTGTGAGTCGGTGCAAGGCACGGGTGAGGGATAACATTTGTTATTTTGACTAGATTGTTGCATCTTTTGCCAATAAAGACAAAGTTATATGTGAAAAAGAGTAGGGCCCGTACCCCTCCACATAATCAGTGTCTTCAAAGCAAAAGCTGCCTGTAAAAAGTCAACCTGACACTAAGTATATGGTCAGTTTTAATGAATACACTTAAATTTGATAAAATAGTCAGTTTGCCAGCTGTGTTCTATCAACATCTTACTCCCTTTCAGAAGAACTGCAAGGCTTGAAGTGAGATGGGTGATATGCATTCATTCCATCAAAGACCAGTTCTTCGAAGAAGGACGGGCCCCTGAAGCAAAGCCACACAAAACCCCCCACTTCAAGGCTTTAATGCTTGACACTAAACTAAAATGTTTTTTCTCACAAGTGTTGAATTCTTAACATAAAAATTGATAAACATTTAGTCAGAAAAACATTAATACTTCTTAATCTGTTCATTCCACCCTATGATTTTTTGACTAATTTTGAAATTTTTCCCTGTCACCTCATGGGACATTTACCAGTCACAATATAAGTTCAATCATCATTCTAAGACAGTGTTACAACTAATCTAATTATATGATCCTTCCTACAAAACAAAGCACTAAAATACAAAAGTAAAGAAGGGATACTGCACATTCTCACTTTATTAGCTGTAAAACTTCTTCCCTTAACACTTTCAAGTGGACAGTCAGACATACAAACTCAATCACAAGTTTCACAAATTTCGGCACTTATGGGCCCGTTTGATGCGCATCAAAGGGTCCAGAGTGACTGCAAAGCAGAATTGCCAATTAATCAATCAATAAGTCTTTTTGTCCCCATTTCCACAAGCATACAACACATACATCCTTTAAAAAGGCACCTAGTTACTTTTCAAGGACGATTTTACTGTCCAGATAAAACCTATTCAGGTTTATAGCACATATCTGTTCATGTGCATGTCATCTCTAATTAATAATCATTTAGTCTTAAAAACAAATCTCATTTCATCATTTCAGGTTTTTATCACTTCAGGTAAAATAAAACAAAATAAAAACTCAAAGAACAATAAAAAATGAAAATGTTCCCAAACTAGCACTTCACGATCGTGGCTCCACCCTCTGGAACAACTCGCACACCTTAAAGGTCGATGCACAAGGTCGTTGCACTGGAACGTTACACGCGCCGGACACCACTGCTCTGCCCACGCTCTGTCCACACTTGTTACCAGCAGGACCGATGTACAGGACATTTGAAGCCGTCCTGTC
This sequence comes from Garcialebias charrua, assembly GCA_038048925.1. NCBI lineage: Eukaryota > Metazoa > Chordata > Actinopteri > Cyprinodontiformes > Rivulidae > Garcialebias > Garcialebias charrua. The sequence continues at coordinate 33,835 of JBBPBX010008106.1, forward strand.
TGTTCATCTCGTGGCAAAGAGCGTCCTCATCAGGACACGTCTCGTTTTTCAGAGGTGTGGTCATCAGCACACATCACAGATGAGCACGAACACCCATCCTCAGGTGCGCTGGCAGGCAGCAGCTTTGCAGCAGCGATGAAGCGTCGACCCAGCAGACGACAAGCCACCACCCTTCAGGAGCCTCTCTCAGGAGTTGGTCATCCTCAGGGCCCACCTCTGTTGTCCCATCAGACAGACAACGACACACCACGACATCAAGCTTTGGAAAAAAGCAAAAAACTGAGATAGAATGACAGAAATTAGTGATCTTTTTTAGATAAAAGTTTCATTAAACTCGAAGAGAGGAAATAAAAACTTGGAAACCTTTTCTTTTAAAATAAGCATGAAAACCAACACTTTTTTTTTTTTAGAGCTGCTTTGTCTCAGCTCCTTCTGAACTCCCTTTTAATTTTTCCTCTAGCCTCCCCTGCTCCTCATTCTCCAACTTTTCAGCTCAACATTCCATGCATAACTCCCACTTTCACACACGAACCTGCGCGCCTACGTCACGCTCTTTCTCGTTCACTGGTATTCCGCAATGCACATGCACGAACACTGCTGTACATAAAAAACAAAACAAATTTTAACCGACCTTTCTTGGCCCACGGCTCATATGTTGCCTCCGCTACTCTCATCCTGCACACATCTCCTCAGAGCTGCAGTACACACGCGCATTTTCCAAACACACTCACAACCACACACACCTTTTACACACATGAGACAGGGGCTGTCACACCCCGCTTCTACTCACACACACACCCGGACAGAGGGAGCGGGCTACTGTAGCTCCGCCGCACACACCTCCTCATGCTCTCTTCTGCCTGTCTCTTTAACACTCCAGCTGACAAATTACACAAACAAACACACTCACATTTTTAGAACAAAGACTCACAACAGATGAGAAACACATTTCCTCAGTCTCTTAAATCACTTTCTCTATTTCTTTCACTCTGTTCTCATGCTTAACAACAACAACAACAACAACAACAACAACATCAAATCATGTTTCCTCCCAGACCTGAAAAGGGGAACAACAGGACTATTTAAACTGTTAGGGTTTCCGTGAATTAACGTAGCCTCAGCCCCAGTGTCTACGAGTGCCAGAACTTTTTGAACATTTTTATTCTTCCAATAAATTTCTATTTGCCTAATATCATCTATTGACCAATTTGTAATTCTTATTTCTGGGGCCTGGCTTTTTATTTATTTATTCGAAGTCCATCAAATCCTGCAAATCTGGATATAACTGTGTTCTTGGTTTGCCTTTTCTGTTCTTTTTTCTCACTCTGATGACCTCATTTTCAGAGGAGTCTCGGTCTGATTCAACATGAGCAGCCTGGCTCCTCTCCCCGCTCCGCTCCCCCACTGCACAGCTGCACGTGAGTCTGAGCTCAGCTGAGGAAGTGGTGAGAGCAGGAGCTGCTTTGAAAACGTCACTCAGGGCCCGTGTTAAATTTTCCAAGTCAAGACCAGCACAATGCACTTTTAACTTTTCCTGTTGACATCTGGACCTCAATTGTTCCGTAGGCAACCCGTCTATCTCATTAGGAGAAACCCCTGATTGAATCAATGCTCTCCAGAGAGCAGAGCGAGTGGGTCTCGTGTTTTTCTGAGCACCCCTTTTTGGCCCGCGCGTCGTCAGTTGACTGGAGACCGAGGAGACAGGAGGAGCAACCTCCACCTGACTGCTCACGTCCTGCTCTTTGTCCCAAAAGTAATCATTTCTGACTCCCTTTGGGGAGACGCTTCGTTTTTTCCTCCTGTACTTTTCTCTTTTCAACATGGCTCCTTCTACAAGTTCTGTCATTTTTTCCAACTGCTGATTTAATAATTGCACATGCTGTTTCTGCAACAAGCAGTCTGTCTGCGCTTCCTCCGAAGCGGCCTTGTACTTCAACATTTGCGCCTGTATTTGCTGATTCTTTTCATGTAAGCTTTTCCATGCAGTCGCACAAATCCACACATGTTTCTGCAAACCACACACAGGTGCCCCTTTTTTAACTTCTACTGTTTTTAAAGCCGTCAAAAAATCATCTGAATTCTCAGCATTTAAAGCATCATTACAAGGAGAAGGGCGTCCCCCTCTGTCTCGCAAACATGCAGCAATCTGCTGGTACTGGACATCACTCCAACCTTCCACCAACTCAGTTTTCACTCCTGCATCTGTTTTATCTCCTTTTTTAAACATTGTACAGCCTTTTTCTCCAATACCCTGCTACTCGCAGCGCCAAAATGTCTTATGATATTTTATTTTATAATGTGCAGGACTCGGGAAAAAGGTCGGCACAATGAAAACACACTCTCAGAACTGTGTACTTCAGTATGCTTTAATAAAAAGTTGCCACAGATACAATAAAACTCTGCAAAGCATAAACATGCTCAATAACAACACACACACACACTGTTATTTGCTAGGATCGAGTATCAATTTAAACCCCGCCACGAATAACAGCAAGCCTCAAGCTTTTACACACACTCAAAAGGCATTGATGTAAAGGATCAAATCCCTCACCGTTGATACAAACGAGGAGGCCTCTTCGTTCGGCAGGAGATGTCATCAATGCAACAAACACCGGGCGTTGATCAAACCCACGGCAGACCTCGGAAATCCATCCGAGCGCCTCCTTATTTTATACCTTCGAGGTGTGTGAATGTGTATTCGTGGTGCGTGTGCGTGCGTGTCTATAATGACTTCACTCTCATCTTAACACAAACATGTTTTTGTGTGAGTCGGTGCAAGGCACGGGTGAGGGATAACATTTGTTATTTTGACTAGATTGTTGCATCTTTTGCCAATAAAGACAAAGTTATATGTGAAAAAGAGTAGGGCCCGTACCCCTCCACATAATCAGTGTCTTCAAAGCAAAAGCTGCCTGTAAAAAGTCAACCTGACACTAAGTATATGGTCAGTTTTAATGAATACACTTAAATTTGATAAAATAGTCAGTTTGCCAGCTGTGTTCTATCAACATCTTACAAAATTGGCTGTGAATATTTATTTGCCTAACTCCCTTTCAGAAGAACTGCAAGGCTTGAAGTGAGATGGGTGATATGCATTAATTCCATCAAAGACCAGCTCTTCGAAGAAGGACGGGCCCCTGAAGCAAAGCCACACAAAACCCCCCACTTCAAGGCTTTAATGCTTGACACTAAACTAAAATGTTTTTTCTCACAAGTGTTGCATTAAGACATAAAAATTGATAAACATTTAGTCAGAAAAACATTAATACTTCTTAAACTCTTCAAGGTCGCACCTGTGTATAGGTCGCATTGTCCATTTATCACCAATAGATTGGAAAAATCCCTAGATAGGTCGCACTGGTGTATAGGTCGCACCTACGTTTAGCTCTGCTGCAAATGTCTGCCACAGGAGCGCACAGCAAGGCTTTTAAGAAGATTAACACTTAAAAACAATTATTTGTGTATCTTTAATCTGCTTGAAAGAAAAGAAGAAAGTAACAAAACCTGCTTGCAACTTTTTTCTTTTTCAGTTAAGTTTTTTTTAATGTGCTCTTCATACAGCTTTAACCTTTCTCTTTGGATATATGATAAGATACCTTCATGCTTGATTATTGTATAGTTATTATTACATTAAATGTGATATATGGTTAGGCAACACTAGTCAAGGCCTGTGCAAATCACAGGCTGACCATATGAGATTTTTGTATAATAGAGTAGAAGAGCATGGGGAAACATTTTGTGCATTGAATGTTACATTAGCAAATAAAATACAATTCTAAAAGCTAAACATGTTGATTTGTATGTGATGTATGCTCTGACATGGATAGTTAAAGACAAAAGCAGTTAAATTCATGTCGTTTCTAAGTGTTTTTGTTCAGATGTGTATCTGTGTCAGACAGTCTGCTGTGTTTATTGGTTTTCTCTTACCATGATTTGCTGGTAAATACTTTGGACAATGCTGTTGAATCAAAGATTAACAGACATTCAGAGTTGTTCAGATTGTCCCAGTGTTTGTTTGGTGGTTTGTTTTAACGTACGTATCAGCCCATATTCAGGCCCAAGCACACGAAAGCAAGCCACACACCTGAATCACAAGAACGTGGTTAAAATTTCTGCCGCTGTGTGAGGTATTGTGCTGTGATGCTGCGATAGAGGAGTGCCTGTGCAGAGCCACCATATTGGTGACAATGCTGAAATTGGCTTTTGATTAATGGCTTCTCGTTTGTTAGTTACGCAGAAAAAATATCACCCTTCTACTTCAAATTGAAAACCAAATTCAACACTGTGTTTTGACTGAGCCTCAGCCCACACTCATTAATTAACCCTCCTGCTGCCCTTGGATCAAAATGGCAGGCCTTGTGGAGCAAGACAACAGGTTTTTTTGTTTGTTGTTGTTTGTTTGTTTTTACCAAATAGTTCAACTTTAGGTGTCTTAGTCAGTTTAGTCTTATTGAAGCAATTTCTGTCACTACGACTGTGATCAGATCAGATTTCTGGCTGCTCTTTTTTCCATTAGAAAATATTTTCACAGCAGTCTTGCTGGCACAGTCCTCCTGCAACTCTATGTCAGCTACACTTTGACATGGTCGATTTAAAACGGAGATCAAAAATCAATTATACTCAGTAACAGCAAGACAGTTGAATAAAAAATTTTATAAGTACCTTAGAATAGGTATTGGAGTGG